>JASANE010014884.1:0-177481 GCA_030248225.1 Trileptium ribeirensis
AGAGATCGAACGTTTTAACCGTACTCTATTATTCCTCTTAAGAGTAGCATTACCTGAAAAGGACCATACTACATGGGACGAAGTCCTGCCGTATTGCATCATGTCCTACAATTCAGCAGTACACGCTTCCACGCACTATCCACCATTCATGCTCATGCACGGATTCCAACCCCGAGTACCGCTACCCCGGAGCAGAAGCATATCGCGCCAACGTGCAACGATGGTTAGCCACCATCAGGGATCGAGCCTATCGATCCATGCAATCCGCTCGGGAATACAGAAAACGCTATTACAATCGCAAGATTAAGGTCCCGGACTACCGCGTTAATGACCATGTATGGGTCTATCGATACTATACCACCCCAGGCTTATCGCCCAAGTTAGAACGCCGATGGTGTGGACCATACCAGATTACCAAAATAATGCTCCCCTGCATTTGCGTTAAACTCCCCGGACAACCTAACGCGTCCGATCATGTGGTCCACATCAATCGTACCAAGCCATGCTATCGCCCGCTGAGTAGTTTCCCCGACATGGCTGATTTACTTAAGGCAGTCCCTCCCGCATATATTGAGGCTGCACTACAGGAACCCGGAGAAACTATCCTCGCTGACAAATATTTCACTAGGGAATTACAGGCTGCAGACCCAGAAGCAGTAGATCGGTTGCGTCAGGAGATTGATGGTGCATCCGACGTCGCTAGCATCGAGATTGGAGAACCTAACTTAGAATACACGCAAGCGCAGGCAGACATACATCGCGCCGCAGTAGAACAACTGACCATTCAGGCCCAAGGTTCCTCCGGAGCTCTGCAACAAAACAAGCTTCCCCTTTGCGACCCTGATAGAACCCCGGACACCGAATGGCCCGCTATATCGCAGGAACTTGCAACCCAGGACTCCGCCAAGCTACCTTACGCGCTTGACAAACCACCAGGTACTTTCTCGCCTGAGTATGGACAACACACCGCCCCAGTAATTCTACAAGAACAAGAACGAGCCGCTCGGACTGATGAGGCTACTAGGCCTCTAAGGGTGAAACGCTCAGACAACGGACGCGCACTGCGACCATTCAACGTAAATGACTTAGGTCTTGTGGAATTACTCGCTTCACAGGACCCGGACGAAGACTCGCCTCACACACCAGAACAAGCGACAGCCCCAACGTCAGCAGTCGAACATGCTGTCCAAACTTCGCCCCTTACGCCAGCCCAACGTCGAGCTGCAATCGCCACTCAAACATCCCACAGTCCTCAGACACAGCGTTTAGTGACTGAAACAGACCAGCCAGCAGCACCATACTACACCTATTATGAACATTCAGCGTCTTACGAACAACCATATTCTATACCTCGTCAGGCGTACTCCGCCCCACCTACACCACTTCCACACACTCCCCTGATGCCGCAGGGATTCGAAGCCACAATAGAGGACTACGTTCCAGATGAATGGCTCACACCATTTCACACCCCTCCAAGGCCACAACCCGCACAATCCGTCCCAGCAACCAGCCAATCTCCACTGGAACCCGCGCCAACACCGAAACCTAAGCCTAAACCACGACGAAAGCCAACTAAGGTTCCCGCGCCGACTAGTGAACAAGCATCATCTATAAGCTCGGAGACCACCTCACCGGAAACAGCCGATTTTCCGACACCGCCTCAACGGTGGATAATTCCACCCCTATTATCACCCTTGCAGGAACAGGGAACTAAAGTTCCCCAGGTACCGTCCTTTGGTCGTTGGACCACCCAGAGACAAAATGAGCTAGCGCAGTGGGAATGGGAAATGCAAGAAATAAGGAGGAAGAGAGAGGAAGCCGCCCGCGCCCGAGGAGAAATACAGGATGCCACTGAATTAATGGAATACCTAAGGGGATCTCCCATACAGTACATCCCGTCGGAAGACCAAATAGCAGCCGACGGGATTGTAGAAGAATTTATTGAAAGTTTAGCTCGACAACGAGAAGCAAGTAAGCAGAGCACAAGTAAACAACACCGACCTTCCGAGTCTTCGGAAGGTGGTCGACCGAAACGATTACGACCACGGACTGTAGACAAGGACGATGAGACAATATCAACCATCGGCGAGTCAACCAAAAGCTCCTCTACCGGGAGGAAGGGAAGAGCGCCGCCGCGCAGCGCTCCCTCCACCCTCAAGGGAGTCCTAACTCGACCATCACGCGCCAGACCACGTCGACAAACCCCAGCTAGAGCCCAACCACAAGTTAGTTGGGAAGACGAGGAAGATGAAATGCCTCTTAGTCAGCTTATACCGGGACCCCGGCGAAGGCCCCACTTTGAACTCGATCCTCCAACAGAGGAGAGCGAGGGATCTCCTGAGATGGGACCCTCTGCACCCGAGGTTAAAGAGAGGGAAGAACCCCCTCAACCTACTCGCCTACAGCCACATAGGCAAGCCAGAGACCGTTGTCGCTGGTATGAAGACTATTTACCACACGGAGAAGAAGCTCGGGTCATAATACCACGTTTGGACACCCGACGATTGGAACCTAAAGTTACGACACCACCTCGACGGACTGTACCTCTCGCTCCACCGACTCGACATCGTGACCCCGTTATGCCGATGGGTTACCCATCTGGTAGTGCTCGTGCACGGCACGACATGTTCGAACCTTTTAGGGACATCTTTGACGAACAAGGCATCGAGGACATGCTATCCGCACATCCAGACTTGGAACCTGACGAGGACAGTGGACAAAGACAATTACGACCTGAAGATATCGGACTAGAAGTGGTCCGACCTCCGAGACAACCGCCTCGCGAGCGACGGTTGTAACGTTTAAATCACTCGAGGAACACCCCAGAAAACTCGAGCTCCCGCCACCAAACTCCCTCAAGAGCCGCCACTAATGGCGATGAATACTATTGCAGGAATCAACAATTCAAAGGACTCAACGACATGGAACAAATTCCACAACCTCGTGTGCCGCACTACACCATCAACTATGGTGCTCCAATCGAAACGTTCCTCTCCAAAGGCACACACTGGCCGGAACTCTCAAACATGGCTCCGTTAGGCCAAACCGTCACCCAATATCCCATCGAATATGCCTCGACGGAGCAAGGATACCAGCTCCTCGTCACCTATTTATTCGACGAGGAACAAGCAAAACAGGACATTTCGGACCTGAAGATGGGAGCTCGAGACGTCAAGACCATCTCCCGACGGAACAAACAAAAGTTCCTCGACCCCGAAACAACCGAGCGCCTCCGCCCAGTACTCCCTCACCTCATGCGGACGGTGCTACTCGAAAAATTCAAGATTCCTAGATTCAGGGACGCTCTACTAGCCACCGGATTTGCCCAATTGCTCGAGGCGAATAGGTCCGATTCATTTTGGGGAATCGGCCTAGGGCCAGACGACATCAAGTTCGGCAAGCGACCGCGACCATGCCACAATGTTATGGGTCGCCTATTGGAGGAGGTTCGATCCTTCCTCCGCCATAACGTCGCCTCCTGGCCGACTGTTTTGATTTTGGGTGACTCTTTGGCTGTGCCCTTGGTCAATATGGCCGCATCAAAAGGGTGGTTCGCTCTGGCGTGGCCAGGAGCCACCATGCAATTTCTCGTTCGGCTGGCAACGTGCATTGCCACGCCACAAACCCGGACAATCATGATCCTGGGTGGATATAAAGCGGCCCTACGACCGAAGCCGCACGAAGGTCGTTTGCTGGACACGCCCAGCAAAGTCATGCGTCGAGTGCGCCGATATATATGCTCATTCGACTACCTACTCAGTGATGGAGCCCGAGCAATCATCGCCCCGCCCCCGCCACGTTGGGACATCGGACAGGACAATACTGTCGATTGGCACGACAAGTTTACCAAGATGTTCCAAGACATCAAGTGGCAATTTCCCGACAGACTACAGAAATCGTCGATGCCCGACTACTCACCCGAATTAATCGAAGCGGGTGCGTGGGAAACCAATACCAGCACCAACGAAGTGGTGGAGCCTCATATTGCCGAACCCTATATCGGGTACTTCCGCCAATGGGTTCAAAACAACCTAGCACCCAATAGTTGGGAATGAGACAATAAGAAGGAAACTCTGACATGACCATGTATTCATTGATTAGGAAAGGAACTTTTTGTTGACTTGCCACCAGGAACTGGCAAAGAACACCGACGGTGAACCCGGAATATACGTACCATACAGTATTGTTATGATTGTATAACTGGGTATTGATAAAATGTAAATGTTATATTCAACCATCTATACTGCATTTATCTTTGTTGTTCAATATATCTGTCTATACGTAACTTTACCATGGCACCAGGGCAGAAGTAATTTAATAACCATGCTGAAAATTCTTTCAAAAAAGTAGTGCAAAGTCCTTTTCGCCCCCTTAAAAATATAAGAGGAGGACTTGTCGAGGACTTCCGAGGACCTGTTAGGATTTTTAGGATCTTGAGAAATTCTTCAAAAGCAACCAACTTATACTAGGACGAATGATGGCCAATAAGATATGCTGACGACAATATTAAGCCAACCAGGGAACCGGAATTTTCATGTACCATATCGTACCATATTATCTGCACATACGGTCTAATTTATTCTCGGCTCGGAGTCTCGGCTCGGAGCATAGGCTATCTTACAAAAGTAACTAGGGGACACTGCCTCCAACCCGAATAATTAAGTCCGAAAATTTCCATTTAAAAATATAAGAGATGTAACAGGCCCGTTCCGGCCCGTTACGTGTCTTTTACATGATTTCGGCGCTGAGATTGGCCAAATGCACCTCAAATCGCACCAGACAGGGTTTACGGGAATAAAGTTTTCAGGTGTCGCTGGGTGCCATGGTTATCGATAAATGTCTTGTTTACGGTTGTGCGTTATGCCTTTGCTATATTTATGCCGTTTACGTAACCATTGTATGATTTATCGTATATTTGCAAACCTTTGCCATTGCATGATCTGTCGTATATTCGTATCTTGGGACAGGCTCATGTAAGCCCAGAGAAACTTCGCTTCGGTTAGCTGTACGAACTTAGGACAACAAGGAAGTTAGGAGAATGCTTGACTGGCTAGGACGGAAGACCGGAACGGAACTCGACTGCTTCTCCCCATTTCCCTATTAGAAATTTAAAATTATGACCGTCCGGGAATAGGAGGCCTTTGACAATCTAAGGGATTGGGAAGTGGTCGAAATCAAGACCCTCAATTTTACCTGGTTCAAAGTAAACCATACCTTAATGGTCACCAAAGTAAGCTGAAACAAATGGGTTACGGTAGTTTCCGATTATTCGGAAATAACGGACCTCGGGCCTGTTTATCGGCCCGTAACCGTTCAACGGTTCAGATTTAGCGGAAATGCCCCGAGTACTTTTTGGTAGAGAATTTTCAGGGCTCTCGAACGAGCCCAAGACATCACAAATTACTGGAGGATCTCCTGAGATATTCTAGGGACAAACGGGTAAACATTCAATTAACGGCCAATACTTACGCTAGGTTTGGCTGGTGACCATGGTTCCGAGTGGACCCAATATAGGCTTATATGGAAATATAGCTATGTATATATGTGTGTACTGCTTGATCCTCGTGATTCGTTGTGTCTATTTTTCCGCCCCACCGTATCAAAACCTTCCTTTTATAACATCCTTTGAAGCCCCAAAATTGCCTGACCACCATACTAACAACTGGTTTTTCCGGTTACCTTTGGATCAGTAAGTGAAGGTACGCGTGTTTCCAAGTAGTCTACCCATCTAGGCATCTGACGAGGCCACGCGGGTCTCGATCTGACCAGTCATCCCGCTGCCATATAACTTATTTCTTTGTTTTATAATGTACTACGAAAATTCCTCACAAAATGCCGTCTGTTTGTACCAACTTCGTATTTGACCCCAGACCCTAAATGTGCTCATGTGACCCCTCATTCTATTCGCCCGCACCTGGTGAGTGCAACGATATCCGGCGGGTCTTTGTCCGACTTCGCGTTAGCCCGTTCTGACCGATAAAGTGCCCCCCAAATTTGGCATATCGACCGCAAGTGGGTACAGACCAACCGAAAATTTAACCCCAACCCAAAAGTAGGCAAAACGCCCCTCATCGCATTCGTTGCGTCGAGACATCTTCGAAGATGCCCGGCGGGTCTCTGTCAGTCGCCCCGTTAACCCGGGACGGCCGAAAACGCGCCCCCCCTTTTTACCGACACTCTCTTTAACAGTCGTGATTTTAGTGCCCCTCTACCCGCTGCCGTTAAGGCAGGGAAAACACCCCTCGTTTGAATGGCGAGTTCAACGATGCCCGGCGGGCGTCGCTCCGCCCAACTGTTAGAGCAGGAAAGCCCGCTGAAACCCCGTATGCTAATATATGTCGGAACCCAAAATTGGGTCCCGACCCGCCACTGCGCCTACCCCCCTCGTGTTTGGTATCGTTCGGCCCCGTTCTTCGTCCTGGGACCGAATTTTGCCCCAGCCCCTCGAAATTCCCTCGGGAACCCCCTGTCCCGCTTCCCTTCCCGTGCCCCTTCCTTTCCGTTTTTCTTTTCGTTTTCTTTTTTCCACTCTCTCTAACCGACTCTTTGGTCGGTTGTCGTCGCTGCTGTCGCCATGAGTGTGTGTGTGTGTGTGCGTGTTGTTGTTGTATGTGTTGTGGTTGTTGTTGTTGTGTTGAGGTGCTGTTGTTGTTGTGGTTCTGCGTGTTTCTAGTGTGAACTTGAGCGACCTTTCTGTCACTCAGGTCGCCTGTGTGTCTCACGTGTAGTGTGTGTATGTGTTCATGAGTATTGTATGTATATGCATATATATATATATATATATATGTATATATATATAGTATATAGGAACACGACAAAAAACAGGACGCGTCGGGACAAGACGTACAAAACGACGCTAAAATCATGAGTTTTACGGACGGACTGGACGCATAGGACTAGGAAAGACGGGGGTAGATTTAGGGCCTTCCCATGGGCTCCGGGAGTTCCTGAATGGGATCCCGGATAGTTCAGAGGATACGTAGGAATGTGCTGTGTCCCAGGCCGCGAAATCGGCCCATTCCCTCTTTCGGTTCCCCCCCTTTCGGGACGTCCAAAGACGTCCTGTCGGGATATCTGAAAAGCCATTAGCTTGGAATGCTAGGAATGTTTGGCTTTATCTTGTAAGCCAACATATAAACGTGCAATGTTTGCACGTTTATCCATGGATAGGGCGATAAAATTTAGCCCCAGATGCCCTCCAAATAAGCTTAATTAGGTGATGGATGAGGCAGCTAACTCGCTAAATAACAGGAATTTGGCTTTAAAGCGGCGAGTTAGCTGGGGGAAAATTTGATGGATGAGGACCAGAACGCAGAAAAGACATATTCCAGCTTATCTTGAGTACTTTGTAGGGGGAAAAGATTTAAAATTTTGAAAATTTGACGGGTGATTTAACAGCTTTCGCGGGACATTTGGGTGATAACGACCCAGCTAAGTTAGGTGATAGGCTTAATAGATTTGAGTATTGAGTTTTCGACAAGTTTCTGACAAGAATTTGGGACTACAGATGGGGTAAAATCGGAGATTTTGGGAGAAAACTCACAGATGGTCGACCTCCGAGTAATCGGAGGGTTCAAATTTGATGTCGGCGATTTCGATTGAAGCCGACTCTCTCTAAAGGGGACCCAGGGTTTACGATAGCTGTCAAAATCAGAATTTGGGGAATTTTTCGATTGGGCGCCCGAGTTTGACCTCGAAAAAGTGGGCGTCAAAAGAACGTCGCCGATTGGATGGCGACAGAATCGCCATGCTTCAACACAGCAGAAAATTTTGAAGCGACGACTACCGCGTCGTCTCTTCGAATCAGTTCGACTTCGGCATCGCGGAGTTCGGTCGACTCTACTGACCGGCTCCGACGCTTAACTTTGCTAGTGTAGTTTCGCAATAGTTTTCTTGCTTTCTTGTGCTTTTTGTTCTTCGAGTTTGGAATGGAGGTCGACGACTGGAGGACCCGCGCAGACATCTTCCGTCTCGCGGAAGGGGACTAGCGGTTGCTGTCCCGGATCGACCGCTGTAAGTTAAGAGGAGACTCGAGAAATTGGGGGTTTATTTTCCCCAGATGTAACAGGAACCAATTATTCATAAAGGACAAACTTAAAATTGACGTCTATGGGTGAAGGCCTCTCCTTCCCCGGCCGGCGTCTACACTTTTACATGCTGTTAGACAAACCTCCACAAGTCGAATTCCGTTTTGGGCACCTCGAGCTATAGCACGGAAGGTACTAAATTGTAGGCACTAAAGTCGAAGTCATTCTGATTCCCCGTGGTCTTAGGTAAGGCAAACCAAAATGGACGCCTCTCGTCCATACTTTACATGAGGCGCTGTTCTCGAGTTAGGATACCAGAAATTTTCCTGAGCTGACCACAGTAAAATTTTCCTGACTAGTTATAGGGACCGGCTTATTTATTCACGTTTCTTGTTTACGAATTTATAGCTTAGTGGACCGTTCGATGCTCATGCCGCTGCTTGAGCTCGGACTGACTTTGCAGATAGGGACAGGGGACTAGCCTCTGTCGGGCTTTAGGAAGCCCTCAAAATTTCGTTTATCAGCTTGAGCTAAGCGAATTTGGGGAATATAAAAGACCAAACAAATTCTAAGTAATTTCAGCGTGAGCGCAAGGTGTTGGCACTCCACAAGGAGCGACTTATATACGTGTATTTGGTACGATTTGCGTATTTTCGGTTTGTACACTATGAAGAGCTCATTACTAACATTGAATAGGAATCAACCCCGGACTGCCCGAGTCCACGTCAACCCTACGATACCATTCGTCAGGATATTCTCTCGGATACGGCTTTAAAACGATTGCCTCAAAATCGCCCTGGCCAAACTACTAAAAAATTACTAAAGTTCAGTACCACGTACACACGTGGTTAATCGGTAGGAAACGCTCAGCCATTAAAATAAAGCAGCAGCACAGCTAGACGCCTCAAGCGGCCGCCGTACACGTTTTCAAAGGCTCGTTAAGATGTTCCAGGTTTAAAACAAAATCACTAGACCCACTTAGTAGCAAAGACAAAATCCCGACCTCTCGCGAATCGTTTTGACCTCAGACCGAGCAAGTGCAAAACCCCGTTTTCTTTTTGGAGCGACTTGATCGCTGAGTTTAAGCAATTTTCTATTTTATCATGGGTTGCCCTTTAGGCTATGTACTATGTATGCCCTCGTTTTGATTTTTGCTGTTTTCCTCTCTCTCCTTTTTCATTTTCCCTTGTTGAGTTTCGATCCTGCACGGGGAAATCAAGCCCGCTGCAGAAATCTCAGTACTAACCACTCGACTATCGAGTTCTGAGAAATTTCATTAAAATTTTAATGATAACTCAACTGTACGTTTTCGATAGTACAGTTGAGACACTGTACACTTTCGATGCGTACAGTGTACTAGGACATTAAAACGACCGCGATAGAGAGAGGACGGCAAAGCACAGAAAACACGACAAGGGAAACGAAAGAAACCAAAGAAACAAAGCAAGAAAGGAAAGAAAGGAACCAACCAAACAACCCCAAAAGAAAAGTACCAGCCCACCCCAGGCGAGACTGAGTCCCAGTTGTGGGACGGGCACGACAACCCGTTAAAACGGTTAAAAGTGCGGCATCGGCCGCTTAGAAAATCGCTGAAGGCAACAACCGCCAATGCCCCGTCGACTTAGGCTGTCGAAACAATGACTAGGGGCGACCGTTCAAAATGAGTAAAACTCCGTCCCCCGCCGACATAACGTTGTTCAATTGATATCTTACAACCAAAATCAAACGGACTGTCACCGGCCTACCGGTTATGCGTTCTTAGGACTCGGGATAGTCAAACTCCCGGCTGGGCTACCAGGGACGCTGGCATAACGGTTATTTGAAAAAACTACAGGGAAACCTGGCTACGGAACGGAACGGTTTGAGTGACTCGATAGGGACGTTAGGCAGTATCTACAGGACAAAGAGCACCGAGTTTCAACCTCTGGCGACCTCGTAGGCATTTAGCTTGCTGCACCAAGACGGGTAGCATCCGCTCGCTCGTGTTATAAGTAATCGTTGGTATTTAAATGTGTAACGACTTGTACAATGGTTGGATTTATGAATGCTACTATGGTTTACTTTGTGCTTTAAACACACGTTTTCCGCGTACCCGGACTCATGCCCTTTCTCAATCGTAACGAATCCCTTCCCCGCACGGTCCTCTAAATGTACGTAACGCCGCGCGGCATTGAGAGCGAACTTCGAAGCACGCCAAAACGCGTAACCCGAGCTATTGCTGATTTAGTTAACGTTCCACCGCGGACGTCTCGGGTTCAGATTTTGGTCCGGTATTCCCGGGATCGTATTCGCATGTATCGCCACGCTCCATGTGTGGACATAGACAAGGGAAATGAACGGGTACGACGAGGTCAACCTGTATCGTTTAATATTATGCTCTATTTGCCTGTCTTCGCTTTAACGCTGTACCATACTTTTGAATTAAAATGTCGAAAATCATTTAATGTGTCCCGTGTTGTTTATCTCCAGCGTAATAAGTGCGTCCAAAAGGGACGGGCCGACCCTTCGTGCCACGGCTTGCGGACGAAAATACCCCAAGCCCTGACACGAGCGGTCCGCCGCCAATATTGATATTCATGGATAATGACATTGCGGCGAGAGTAGTCCACCAAATCAATTGTCAAACTCACTGGCTTAACCGTCCCTCTCAAGCAAAAGACAAATTTTATTTGGAAAACTTTATCACTAGACATTAACACAGTCGAGTTACCACATTATAAAATAGATAGCCCGACGTTAAACTTTCAGGGCATGTCGGAACCCTGTGGGGGCCATATGGCTACAACAAACAAAGTGTTCGGCTGGGGATAGCTCAACAGAGTTCGAAATTCACAGAGCAAAACTAAAATTATCATACGTTTCATTGCAAATTCGCTAAGCAAATCAACTTCCATTAGATTAGGACAGGGAATATCGGTTTGACATTATGACCTGTGAGCAGGTTTCGGTGTCAACCTCCCTGGGGGACCTCAGTGATCATACCAGAATACTAGACACGTGCGCAACCAATCGGGCGGGGTCCGAATACATCCCGTGAAGCGCGCCTGCGGCCTGCTAAGCTCCGTAACTTCTTGGGTCTGACCAAGGAAGGTGTCTAAGAAAGAAAACTTAGGGTCCGCCCTTGAGGTTATGATAGCCGGGGTCGTATGGGCATGGTGTTAGGAAGTTGCGCCATGCAGCTGCGTCACCGTTATTACAATAGCACAACAGAAATAATAATAATAATATTTTGAACATACACTGCTGGCTGGTCGGCAATTCTTGTAATAACAGTATTGATGCCCTCAAGTTGGCGTTACTTAACAGCCGCGGTAAACGTAAACAAGCTGTAGTAAATAGCAATAGCACAATAGAAATAATAATAACATTTTGAACATACACTGCTGGATGGTCGGCAATTCTTGTGATAACAATAGTATTGATGCCCGCAGGCTGGGATTATTTGGCACCGCAGTGCATGTAACCAGCTGTAGTAAATAGCAATAGCGCGGCAGAAATACTAATAATAATATTTTGAACATACACTGTTGGCTGGTCGGCAATTCTTGTGATAACAATAGTATTGATGCCCGCAGGCTTGGGTTATTTGGTTACCTCTGTGCACTTAAACAAGCTGACAACCAGGGCTCAAAAGCAACTGAACTTCGCGCCGGCTTTTATGAAGTTTTCTGAAAAGCTCAAGAACGCACTTATTAGCGTATTTATACAATTTCAGCAAATATTTGAAATTGGGACCCCCTTACAGGAAGTGTAGAAGGCCGTAAAAGTGGAGTCGGAGTGAAAATGAAAAAGATTAATATCCACTGGTTAGTTGGCCATCTAAAAGCTGTTTTGTACGTCTGAGAGCAAACCATCAGTGCATCGCCGCCGTTATTTCAACCCAGGCTAGTCTGCACGATCTATCCAGGATTTCAGCTAACCGTGCGCCATGGTCCTTGTTTACGGTGCTGAACTCGAAAAATCGGCTCTTGTTTAGTGTTTTAGTGCCTTAGTTTTAGGCTCTTTGGAACGAGGACGTTTATACGGTCAAAATAAGGTACATATGAGCGCACCGGTGGGTTTTTTGTGCCTCACGAGTTCTAAATTTGAATCTCTACGTATTTTCTAGCCATAGAATTTACCCATTATTGTCCCTAATAATAACGTTAATCCCGAAATTTACGCCGCTATCTCTTAATTATACATACAAAACCTGAAAAAATACATTTATGTGAAATATTATGATAAAACAACGGTTGATGAGTACCAGAATCGATCTAGAAAAGCATGATTGACGTAAACTATTTGTCCTGTGTTCTCAGGACCTTCCAGGCATGCATAAAACAATAATATGCAACGCCACACATTTTATTGATTTATGTACGATTGCTCTATGCTGGTACCAAACATAAAACTTGTAAAATTTACTGAATGTTGACAAATGAATTTACCTGAATTATTCCAAACGTACGAAATCGGCGCTAAGTATACCCAAATAGACCGGGCGAAGCGTCATAAAAATCTACAACATTATTAATAACATCAAACATTTTACTTGCATGAGCATAAATTACACGGACAGAATAATGTACCCGGATTACGCTCCATTTATACCAAGACACCCTGATAATTAGGACGTAATTTGGGGATCGATTTGTCGGTATTCTTAAAAGATTTCCCAAAAATCTCGGTATGTTGCACATTACCGTAGCTGCAAAGCCGCTGATACGAAAAAATGTTCGCATTTTGATTTTTAGGTTGTATTTTGTTTTATATGGGTTAATTTCATATAATTTAGTTTATGATATGATAGTTTATTCTCTATTTCGTTTTATTTTTGGTATTTTTAAAACATATTTATTTCAACAAGCAGTCGGTTTAAAATTTAATATAGAATCTTACAATCTCGTTTGATTTAAATTTGGTGTTTTGTGGCGTTGTTTCCAGAAATATTCTATAAGAATACTATCTAGTTTCGTCGTGCTGATATTATAATTAACTATGCGCCAAAATATGTAGCAACTTCGCGTGTATATTGTGTAATATATAGGATTAGTCTTGCAATTTGCTAATAGGAATAGTTCTCTTATTCAAGTTCCCTTTCCTTGACATGTCTCATATAAGTTTATAATCAGGGCTTAGAAAACTTGTGATAATTGGCTGGTCGTCATATGGTGGTGGCTCTAAATAAAAGGATTATACTTCTGCTTAACAACCGAGACACTGCAATGACCTGCTGATCGAGGTATCAGAAATTTAAGTAATTGTATTAGTTTTTGCTTTAGCATTTAAATTTTTAGTTTGGCAATCGTATCATCGCTATTTTGTTGAAAGCTTTTGTTGAAACATGATTCATGCAAATAATACACGTTGAATATAAACTTGTTGTCGCAACTGTACCAAATTAATTAGCTTACAAACTCCATTTTGAGGCCGTTTATAGGCAAGAAGAGAATCCCGCTATGTGAACACCGCCATGTTATATGTGCAGTGCAACTTCTGCAATTACTCAAATAATCATCCATCCATTGGAGTGGACTTACCTTTATACAGCTTTTTTATACTAGTGTTCGATCTGCTGCACTCCAATCTACAAATCTTGCATTGTTGTGAGACGTATTTTGACCGAAGCAGTACAGTAACTTATTCATATTACTTTCTCCTTTACGCAGTTACATTAAACCGTAGTAACAATATTTTAGTTAAGTATATATGCACTTATGATTTAAATAAGTCAAGCCATGCTTATAATTATTAAGTTGTGAATTTCGCTAAATAGGTAATTCAATCTAAGGGCATTCAGTTTCGCTAATAATAGCCTTTTAAATGTTTCTTTCCGCGCACTGTTCACTGCGTGCAGTCGACATTTCAGAAGATTCATATTCAGTCCAACCATGATATCATACATGCTCATATTCTCATAGAGAGTAGGGGGTTACCTTATGGTTACATATACATATAGCTGCTCACGTGGTTCTCGTCTGCGAAAAGAAGTTATTGTCATGACAAAGTTAGCTGTGCGGGAGTTCAAAATGCTAGAACAACAGATAGCGTTTAAAGATTACATCCACATCGATCAAACAGTAATGTGCTAAAATGACGCTAGTCTCGTAGCTTCAATCTGCAGGAAGGCTACATGAGTGATGTTCCTCTGCTTAAAAATGTATTTTATTGACAACAAATTTTGTTAACCTATGCTAGAACACACAGATACCACCCCTTTTGTGGAGCTACATAGACATTTATCTTCAGACGAAGCTGTTTGATTTATATAACTTCTTAATAGCAGTGCGTGCGTGTTTCTTGCGAAGTAACGTAACAACTTTTTAAGGAATAGATAGATTTAGTTGTCTGCGAAACTGTTATTGCAACAACGAATTTGGACTATATATTAGACAAGAATTATCAGTAAAAATGTGTTTCAACATGGTTTTTGTGAAATTGGAGCAGCCTGTAGAAGTCAAATATGACAAAAGCTGAACCTTTACTGAGACCGATTGTCAGAAGACTTGTAAATTGACCGGCATGCTATACAGTAGCAACATTACCAGTGGACAGGACATTTTGTCGGTATACTTAGCAGTGTTTGAATAAATACATTATTTGCCTCAATACGTGCGCGCGTAAGGCCAAACTCTCTCACAGAGTGCATTCTAGTTGTCACAGAGTCTTCGATCTTTACGTTGTCGAATATGGTGCTTCTTAAAATACATAGCATAGGTTAATTTTCTGGTGGTACAGTCATACCATGCGATACCGGATTTCTATCATGAATTCATGGTCGAGCGGACTATTGAAAAGATATTTATTACGTTCAAATTTTATAATCATGTTGTATCACAGAGAATGAATTTATCTCTAAATCTAAAAAACCAGGATGAGTAGCACTTCTATTAAATTGCATAAACATAAAAAACTATAACAAATTGGTAGAAATCGTTTTTTTTAACTTTTGACCCATAAAAGTTACCCGAACTGATGTGAAAATAACATCCTGTTTACATGAAAACTAGTTGGAAAAACATTTTATGTGAATAACAGCACCCGCATAGTTATCTTCTTTTTTATATCAACAAAATATACTGGCTATTCAGGATAGACATATCTTAAATAATTATATACTGATTTTCAATCACTAATGACAAATGGCCGATAATATAAGTTATACCATGAGAAGATTGCAAAAGCTCAAATTGCAACAGGTGATATCCTTCAAATAACATGATACAAAACGGCATAATAACACAAAGTATGGATTTAATTTACGATGTTTCTTCAACACATGTATTTATTTAAACGAAAGCGTACACTCGGACAAAATGTGTTTGAATAACACAATATACAGTAGAAACACTGTATCACGACGCATAGTTAATTTTATGTAACTAGCTTTTGCGACATTCGTGTCCAGGACCGCCGCTAGGATGTCCGAGGCCCCCCCCAGCAGGCTGCGAGGCCCCCACCCAGCAGGCTGCGGGGCCCCCCTCCCCAGCAGGCTGCGAGGCCCCTATCACATTTCTTAACTAATGTAATCGTTTTCCAATACACTTAACTTAAGACATTATACTCTTAAAAGTTTGCAAAGACCGTGTACCCTTAAATTTGAGAGCTGTTCTTTAAATTAAGATAGTATGCATGGTCATAATTTTATAAACAGTCTTTGCAATATTTTAAGGGCATCCTTATAGCCTGCTCCTTTGTACGTTTGCGCTTTGAAGCACCACTTTCGAATACCCGTTGACTCATTTCACGAACACATATTTCATATATCAAAATTTAATATTATTATGCCTAAATTATAACAAAATTACTAATACTAATATTTATTTCAACCGGCAAGACTTATCACGTAGATAACACCGGAATATAACCAGGGGCCTCAAGGCCTCTACTAGTTTATTTCACACCAAATGCTATACATTAGTTGCATAGACGCTGACCTAAATAAATTTTCGTGTATGTCCGTAAAACAGGCGCCCAGTAAAAACTCTAATTTTGAACCACGGAACGGTTAAACTCATACTCACGATTAGGCTTCTAAACTCTGAGGTTACCTTTGTATATCGTGTACATTATTTACTTTGCGAAAGGTGCTTGAGGTTGTGCTGCGGCTCCCAACTTTTTCACCTTTTCAACGCCACCCAGAGGCCATGAGATGAGGCCCCTGTAAGGCGCGAGGCCCCTGCAAGGGGCGAGGCCCCCTAGGGGGGTAGGGGGGGTACTAACGGCGGCTCTGTTCGTGTCTTTATTACCTTTTAATTTTTCATTTGTTTTTTGTTGATTTTCAGGCCTACAATATAGAGCTGGTGATCTGCTATGAGTTGACGACGTTTAACATTTAATCCTTCAGTGCATAAATTGACATATTTGTCAAAGCCTGCATTGCGAAGCGTTGTGTTAGTCTGCAGAGTTTATCGTGCGCCATGCGTTTGCACAGGCGCTGTTGTTAGCTGTTTTTTAAGTAACTGAACAACTCAACTTTTAAAGCAGTGGCTAGTGTATGAAGCTCGATGCAAAAATTCTGGCTTCAATCCGACGCTGCGGAAAATTTTTTTAAGATTGGACGAAATAGATATCATTTTACGAGAGAAAGAGTTGAAATTTTCAAATTTCCAAGAAAGTGTGTGTCTTATCGAACGTAAACTTATAGTCCTACCTATGACTTATTAACACGTGAATTTCGCTGAAATATATACTGTAAAATATATGAAACGATACTGTGTGGGAGTTATACAAATATTTACAATATCGTAGAGACATCGTCACGCAACTGTTTTACATTAACATTTTTATACAAAACAAGTTTTATTTACATATTCTTTAAAACATTTTTATAAACAATTTTTTAACAAAAAACAAAGAAAAATGATTCATGGATTTTATTGAAAACAATAAAATGAACGTTGACAGAATACTATATATATTTACTACATTATTTGATGCTGTGGCAGCGATTGTCGTCATGTTGGTTAAATTTGTTTACGAATTTTATTATATAAAATCTTCTGGCGTTAGATATATTTGTTGTTTTAAAACCGATTTGTAGAAAGTTTTGTATTTTGTTTTAAGTTCATCGAGCGGTTTGAAATAATTTTTTTCGAGTGTTGACACAGAGGGATTTTAGATTATGTATAACTGTTTTTCGAGTTGAAATGATATAGTGAATCCGCAAAGTAACTGCGATTATGCCCGTATACTATAAAAACACCGCGCGCATCTATTTACTTTTTTCATCAATATGAAAATGCAGAAATAGTGATACCATTTACATACTGAAATTAGAGAAATTGGTAATCTAACATCCATTTAGCAACATAACCACATTATTGATTCTAGCCGCCGGGCTGGGACATTGCTCTCTCAGTTCATCCTATGTGCAGTGTTTATATATCATTACGGAAATACTGTAAGCCAGACCGATTAAATTAAAGGGCTCGCTGCGAAAAGCCTAGTGAATCCGCAAAGTAACTGCGATTATGCCCGTATACTATAAAAACACCGCGCGCATCTATTTACTTTTTTCATCAATATGAAAATGCAGAAATAGTGATACCATTTACATACTGAAATTAGAGAAATTGGTAATCTAACATCCATTTAGCAACATAACATTATTGATTCTAGCCGCCGGGCTGGGACATTGCTCTCTCAGTTCATCCTATGTGCAGTGTTTATATATATCATTATGGAAATACTGTAAGCCAGACCGATTGCATTAAAGGGCTCGCTGCGAAAAGCCAAATTTCAAATTTATCTGTACGTTTATTATACAGTAAACTTGCTTATCTCTTAAGCTTTTGACATAACAGTTATTGCGAACCACAGGATACATTTTGGTGTGTTGGATTAGTAAAAATTGTAACCGCTGGCTTAAATATTACGATGTGAAGAAAAAACTGTTAGTTAGGTCAATTACAAGCAAGTTTGCTGTAGCTACAAGTTTAACTCCTTGAAGATTTTGAGAAAGAGTTGCTTTAGTAATACAACTATGTATAGTAATTTCGTAGTTTAGGGTTGAATTAATTCTTCAAATCTCATGCAATTGCTATGATTCAGGAATCCATTGGCAGACGAGGCAAAATTTTTTCCTTTAAAATGCAACTCAAACACAAGAAGCTGTACATATCTCTGTTTAGCTAATCTTGAACCCCAATATATTTCCCGCCAGTGGTGGTTCAGATTTTGTTGTTTTGTTATTTTCGGATAACTGAGATGTTAACGAATCCATTCGACTAATTTTTGGACGTATTGGCTACTTTTTCGACATCTATTGGTTTCAGGTTTATTAATATTTCGTAAATTAATTTTTGATCAAAAGTTATTTGTATAGATTAAAGCAATGTATTTATCATTACCATCTCTGTTCACTCTGATTGCCATGATCGGTTTATTAATTGAACGTTCCGTTGCGGGTTAGTTTATGTTATGTAGAATAAAAACACTGGATTCGGCTATCTTCTTACGGTTTTCGCCAATCAACATAAAGAATCCACTGAATTAAATGTGAAGCTATAACATAATTGGTTAGAATATTATATTCTTAACACTATCACATGTAAAATGCAATACTAGGCAAAATTTGTATAAATTCAGTGTATAACTGAAGATATGCTGACTAGCCGTGCTTCGGCCATAATAAGCTGGATACAACATATTATTTTGTAATATTAACTGCGTCTACCGGTGCAGAGATATATTCGTTTTGCATTTCCATCGTTAGATTTCCTGGCGATTCGGCCATAAAATTCGAGACTAAAGACTATACTACTTTTAAATAGATAACCATAATGTAGAGTATATATTCAATTCACTGTAACTATATATCTAAAGTTCTATTGTCGACATGTAGACGATACATTTGCGGTTTTGGCAACGAGGCGAAAATTGGGCAATTTCTTGAACATGTTTAATGCTCAACATTGCACTATCAAGTTCACGATAGAGAAGGAATAAATTAGTTTGGTCATGTTTCTTGACGTAAAAATAGCAAATAACAACGGCAGTATCATCACCTCTATCTTGTCGGAAAAGCCTTGTTCATTATCATACTAACAGAATTAGACGCGTTCGTTTATTTCAAGTGCAAAACAAGGGTATCATCCAAGTGTATGTTATATAGCGCCTATAAATAGGGTTTAGTTTGGATATCATTCAGAATTAAATGCGATTTTTCATAAACTGTTCAGGAACAACTGATATTTAGCTAAAATTATCGACAATTCTATTCTAAATAAGCACATGGCAATTTCGATGACGTACTCCGCTGATAACACTCAAAATTCGCATCCACATGAATCGGTTAATACTTTAAAAGTTGCCATTTCATATTGAATTTTCAGGAAAACTGAAGAAACAAATCATAAGATTTTTAAGATCTCTTATCCGAATATTCGTATCAAAATTTTATTCGGATAGAATGGTCAATCAATTTTGGGTTTTAAAGATAACCTACGTGATGTTCTTAGGTCCTATGTTGTCTATAATTATATTCTGCTTGTGAAGTAGACTAAATCGGGTCTGTGTTTTTCCCAGAAAAGGCAAAAAAAGTGTGGTATTGTTTGGTCTTTATTTATATTCACAATGATGAATGTATATTTTATTGTAACAACGCAATAATATGAGAGAATTATTTTGTTATCGGCAACTTTGAAATCAATATTGTTCGAATCGGTTTGTCGATGAATAACTAATGGATACATTCCATGCTTTACGAAATACTTAAATGGAGTAAACAATTTATAAGAACATATGTATTAGACCACATATACAGGTTGTCTATCTGCATTTTTACTGCAATGACACATCTATTTTGTACAGAGTTATTATTTTGATAAGCAATTATGACATGTATATAACGGCGCCAAAATATGTGCAAACTGTTATAACTAATCTAGCTAAATTCTGTATTAGCCGTCTCATATACTGATAAATTATGCACTTTAGCAGTTTTTATTATATGTAATGCATATATATGTATTTAATGTATAGGTTTCGATCTGCTGGGAATTATCAAAGCAAAACAAAAGGTCTGTGTTAGCGGCCGTGTAACGTGTGGAACTGACGTGAGCAAAGAATCTGGCGTTACAATTAACATGTGGGACCTGGATCGAAGTAACTTTGTTTAAAGTATTTTGTGAAGATATTTTATCGCCAATTAGCCTATTTGGTCGTTCTTTATTTACATGTTTTCGATAACTATGTACAGTTGTGCTAGAAATTTCCTTGTGTTTGTGATCTAACTCGCACAATATGTTTTTCTGATTCAAACCCAATTAACATTTTTAGTCTTTTGGTCATCCCTCTTCATGAGATTGGTTTTACCAAGAGTGCATTAGGGAGGAGTATGATACTTCCCTGCACTCACATGTTATGCGGGATTCACGTTATAATATCCCCACCAGTTGGAACTTATGTGCCCCACACAGTGGCGGGCACACCCTAGACTGCAGGGTGTCTTAGACACCCCTGTGTTTTTAAATAAAGTTTCAAATAAATTTTAAACAAAGCTAGCTAATAGTTTGGCTTATTTCAGACGGTGTGAATGAACCGTCGTTGCTTTTTCGTTTTGCTGAGGGTTTCCGCCACCCCGTGGGGTCATTTTACATAGGGCCTACAGGATACCCTAGAAACACCGCATTGGCAAGCATAAAACACCGAAATACTACATTGCCAAAATGAGGTATCTAGGGGTGTGCTCGACACCCTCATATTTTGTTATATGGTGTGGGTGTCACTGTCGCCGTCTTTACGGTATAGTCTACACTACAGGGGCACAAAAGTTCCAACTGTTGGGGACATTATAACGTGAATCCCGCATTAGTTCGTGTTTGATGATACGGGCGTATCCTGCCTGACCCCCCTCCCAGTTTCTGGGAAGATAGCTCGGACCCCTCCCCCAGTTTTTTGCATATAAACCGACCTCCCCAGAAATTAGGGGGTCCGACCTGCCCCCCAAAAAACAACTGAGGTCCGACCTATCCCCCAAGAAACTGGGGGTCAGGTCGAAAACGACCGTATCGTCAAACACGGGTTTACATGTGAGTGCCGGGAAGTGTCATACTCTTCCCTAATGCACTCTTGGCTTTACTGATAATTATGTGCCCTTATTTTAAAATTTCGTTCTACTCGTGACAAAATTGGAACATGTTTTGTGAGTTCAATTCAAAATGTGAATAAATAAGTATTGACTGAAAATTAATTTTATTATTTTCATAGCAACTGAGAGTCTGGCTTTTCATTGATTATTGAATGCATACAACACCTCTTGATGATATATTACACCTGTGCTTAGCATTTGACGTATAGCTGTTGAAGGATAATTTTTTGCGTTCTGAATTGCAGCATGCGTAACCCAAATTTTAGAACAGGACTGCAAATATTATTTGATATCTCAGAGCTTTCAGCATAGCTATTACTCTAGGCCCGCGAACCCACGGATATTCGGAAATTATGCTGCATTTGTTTCTTTTCGCTACTATTTGCTGCCATAATATGTTTTCAGGTTGACAAATAATACCGTTTGGCGAAAAAAAGTCGGCACCAGTGCGTCTGTCGATTAATAGTTACACTTTGTGTGGTTGCTAGGAGCCTGAGATGTGATGCAACAACAGAATACCGAAATGGTGTCTTGTTTGCAAATTATATTTACCTATAACTTCATATAGGTTTCAAATAAAGGAAAGAAACACAGCAATAACGAAATGAATCCTGGTTGTAAAATGGTCAAATAGGTATTTTTTATTTTCAGCCAGTCCCCGGGATTTGATGGCATCAAGCGAAACAGACGAAGATGGTTTTTTCGACTTTTGTGGATCAGCACGTGATCCCCCGTTGGGTGGCGACATCGAACCGGTTCTTGAGGTATGTTATATACGGTGTACAAATTTATCAAATTTTTATCAATAATTTTTGGCAATACAAACAATAATTACTTAGATTATAGTTTAGATACGATAAAGAGTAGCGGAAACGCTGTAAAAAATTTTAGTGCAAAGAGCTATAAAAACTTTTATAGCTAGCTATGTGCAAGTAATCCATCATCATATGTTCTGCGATGTTGAGTGGTACCTGCAATTGCAATTATACCGGATCGGCACTGGCACTTGAAACCAAATATGTATATTAAAATATTCATGGGTTTACCAATTTGCAAGGAAGTATGCTAATTAATAGTATACAAATTTTGGTTTTTAAAATATGAATAGATAACTCACTTTACATTGCTACAGTTAGCAAATTATTTCTGGCATCCCACTTCACTGATAATTCGCTAAGTACTGCCTTTAAAAGATGTGATAATCTTCAATAAATAATAACTTTTTGAGAAATACATTTTTTTAAGTTATATCTTTATTCCGGTTACAAATATGGAATATTAAGATATGTTTTACATCGCTAGTGTTTGGGTGTCACACATAATTATTATAATTACATTGTATTGCTATGGTCACAACCAGAATGAATTGATAAAATTGTGTAGTTTTTTGTCGGATGCACTCGGTGGTGTATTCTTGCGGAATTTTCAACTGTGTATAACTTGTTGCGCACATCATTTTCCTTTTACTTTGGCATAACAGTGGTTTTTTCCTTCAACGTTTACGTTTGGAAAGCAAAACTTTGATCCACAGGATCTAAATCTTTGTTGAGTTTATATACATAAATTGGGTATAGCCGTATTGGCCATTGTGTGTGGAATTAGGTGATATTTTTAGCTTATAAAGCGTTTATTAAAATACAGTTTTATAGGTAATTTAAGGTGGTGTTGGCACGTACTTGATTACTATAAACAGATATACAGCGTATTGTCGCGTAGATAGCAAGTGCCTTCTCTATCTATTGTTCGACCCCTGACGTAGTGAGGGTACAAGTAAAATCATATATATTGTTTTACATGCATTACGAATCTTAAGCGCATTACAACGAAAAAAATTTAGCCGCATCCGTTTGACTGTTCTGTGTTTGTATTAACGGGTTAGTAAAAATTGATTTACAAACATTTTAAATTGATCTTAAGTGGCAAAAAATATGATAGTGTTTCAGTCTCAAAACGTGCTATCGGTTAATAGCACGATAAAACAATATACTACCTGCGTGTCGCGATACCATTTAAGGAGAAATTGTTTCAGTACGAAATAGTTATTTTCCTGTTATGTTTGCCACATCACAGTAAAGGTTTAACGGTACGTGCATAACTAAGACTGTAATAGGAGAACATACTATTTATACGAGAGGTATTAGACAATCTCAGCGATTAAAAAGATAGCTTGATGCTGGTTTTACAAAGATATTTACTGATCCGAGAGGTTTTAGGTAATCTCTGCGTTTAAAAAGACAGCTTGGAACAGAATATGCGAACGTATTACTTATTCGAGATTTTTTAAAGAAATCTGGCTTTAAATAGATTGCTCGGCGCTAGTATTGGGTAATCGCCATAAAAGCCGACGGTCGGCCGTTTGAGACTTTGTGGCTGTCGACCAACGGTCAACGACCGGCGGTTAGTGATTTTTGCCGTTAACCACCGAAAAAGTCGTTAGTCACCAGATATGGACCGTCGGTCGGGCGACCGGTATCTATATGTTTGCTGTCGATCGCTCGGCGGTCAGCCGTTAAGCCGTCTGCCGGGTGTTGGCAGACCGTGGCACTTCAAAATCGGTCGTTGCCCAACAATTCTTGGCACAATATATTTCAACGGGTTACTTATCCATGAGATTTTAGACAATATCAGGTATCAAAAAGATTACTTGCCGCAGGATATTCGATTGAATTGCTTGTACAAGAAGTTCGCGATATTCACTGGCTGTAAATAGATTGGTTGATGCCGAACTACCTGCGTCTTCGCAAGCCAGGCTGTAAAGCGTGTGCATTACCTATACACAGTGTACTGTATATAATGTTATCAAAAACCCATTTAAAACCTGGTCCATTTCACGTTTAAAGGCCAAAAGCTATATGGTTAGAAAAAGACCAGCATAGTGGAAAGCTGCCCTCCGGTTTAATATTTGGCTTAGTATATGACCCATAAAGGGACATTTAGGCTAAGGCTTAGACTTCGTACATAAAGATGGCATCGTATGCATTTCGCCTCCACCTCTAAAAGCTAATCGACCATAAACCGTATAAGAAGAATGTGCCACTCATGCCACATTGCGTTAGATGCTGTAGGATGACGCAGTCGTTTTTTGTGTCATATGTCCAACTTTGGCGGGGGGGGGCGACAAATTTCCTATTTTGAACAATATTTGGCGGTACACAACAAAAGATTGAAGGCCAGAACAAAAATTAGGAAACAGGACGAAATTTAGGAGCGAAGGAAGAAAGTATAGTGAAAAAGCCGAAAGTTGGGGGTCAGGACGAAAATGCTACATTTGCACCCACTCTACCGTAAACCTGAATAAAATGACGCAAAAATGACCACATAATTGCTCAGCGTACATAGCGCAGGATCACACGAGTGTCACACTCTCCTTCAGGGGTTCATTATAATGATATGTTGCGTTATCAAATTGTCACGCGTGTGATTATGCCGTTTTAGCATTACTGGATGCTTTCAATGACATCTGTTATTACCAAATCGTACCTCGCACATTCAAAGCAGCAATGCGCAACTTAACCTTAACCTACGCCCACTGACAATTCTATTTTGAACTTTTGAAAAATTGCCTTCATCAATTGTATCTACTCAATCAAAAATTAGCTGTTCTCTTTTCGCGAACATCAAAATTGTTTGTGGCCAAAATTTTAGCGCTTTTGAATTAGAAAAGTTATATTCGCGAATACTAACTAATAACCTACGTGACCCTTTTGTATATTCGGTCACATGTGGATTGAGTTTGTTTAAAATGTGAATCCTAAATTAAAATCCAATTATCGTTACGAAACTATCATTGACTGATTACAAATCACCACTTCTGGCCTGGCAGTGATCGAATCCACTTTCTTACTTGTTCCGTAACTATAGATGTAGATTCTACAGCGGGTTTTACAAGATGCGATTTTCGGCGGGCGCATGCTGAGTTTGGTTGCACATAAATATTGTCAGACACTTTTGATATGTTTGACGTGCGTATCTGCAGCTTTTTCAGACAACAGATTTGAAAGTCATTTAATTTAGGAGTACTTTATAATACACGTTACGCTAATAATACACCTAAGCATACTATATTAATTAAAAATAAAGCTATATATTGCTCATTTCAGCTAATTCATACTTGTCCGATCCGCTTCAATCGACGATCTTCAACGGGTGAAACACAACCTGCCGTACAAACTCTGGAGCCTGGATGCAATCGAGTCTTACAAGTCACAATTCCGCAAAGTTATATTGGCAATAAATTCGAAATGTTAGAAGATATTTACTTAGAGGAACGAAGTTTTGGTGATAAATTACAATGTCATAAGTAATCTTTAATTAAAAACAGCAGCTGCCAATTTATTTAAACTTTAGATGCGTGAATAGTAATGTGTATTCAGCATAATGAAAATTGTCCTGATTGTAAACTGTTGAATTGAACCTACATCGTCGCACTGAGAGCCTCGTAAATTAGTCACTAAGCTATCTGGGAGGAGGTGATCTGTTTCAGTATGAACCTTGCAAAGCCAGCGCATAACAAAGGAAATGCCAACCTACGCGGCACGACAAATTCCTTGATATATCGCTTCGCAATCAGGGTTGTCATGGGAATATTCCCACCCCATCGTATTCCCATGAGAAGTTCCGTGGAAATTCCCATGGGAGTCTTAATCGGAATTACCATTGTGTCCTTTTTGTGGCCAGTCTATCGTAACTTAAGTTATAGAAGATATAAATGCTACGTGCAGGATATGGTATGAATTTTTGTCAAAAGACACTTTTATCGACTCATTAATGTTTTATTGTATAAAACAAAAGGCTAACCTCAGATTTACGGCATGAATGAGGTAAACAAGCCAATCTAAGTGTTCAGTTTGAAATTGACAAATGTCCAACGAAACCTCGTTCAAAATTTCCCCAATCCGGCCAGCGGCACCTTGAGAAATATAATGGCCATCTTTCGCAAACATCGCGGTGTCTAAATAGCTGTCATTGAAATAGAGCCATGTAAGACCGAGGAAAACAAAATTTGAAATTTGCTGGTTCATGTCTTCGAAAAACGTGTTAATTTTGTATGCCGCCTCTCTTTCTGTCTTGAGCTGATGAAACTGCTCGGGGACATCAACTTCACGTGCCAATTATGCTGCTCATTATACGCACCGGAGCCACAGTTTGAAAAATGTTTCCATCAGCCGAAATTATATCACCACTGGAATCTTAGAACAGGGCGTCGAATGTCATCTGAGGTTACAAAAACTGTTTACAATTGCTGCAACGAGCAGCAACTGCGGCGTTAGTGGAGTATATAATAGACTACTGGTCAGGCCGACACGATTATCGAAGGTCGTACGGTAGCATCATCGCTTGTAGCTTGATCAATGACTGGGAGTGGTATCAGTTTCCGCCAACGTTGCAGGATTTGTCAGATTCATCGCACGATTCAAAATTCACGCTCGACCTTCTTAATAATACTGTTACTTTCCCCGGTGACGATTTCTTTGTGGGTACCGACAACGAAAATATAATGTGCTCAGCTTTCGATGGTAGGTTTGAAAACCCTGAATTCAATTTTGGCGGTCGCATCGGATGTACTGAACACGCATTGTCGGCTTGCACCAAAGATGTTATTAATAGCTTAATGCTCAGCTTAGGTTCTGTTGGACCAACTTAGCGAAGTATAAAGTTTCTACAATCGCGGTACGATGAGGCTAAGAACATGGTCAGAGCAATTCTTGAAAAGTCCACCACCCGCCCATGGCGGTTCCATAATACGCGGTTAGGTTCTGCTGCAGACGATCACCACTGTTTTTAAGGGAAGATGACCCAACAGTTGCTGGTAGTATTCCATCACTTGGACTGTTTAAATCTCCGGTTTCGGTTACATATTTGTGCCGAAATTTCTTTGAACACATCGAAATTCAGGGGCCTACCTCACAGTTATCGTTCTTCAACTATCTATCGCTTGACATTCAGTTGTGTGGTCTAAGCTTCAGGTGGATAGCAGCGGGACACCGGAAATGGTTCGTTCAGTATGCAATGAGTTGCAATGTTTGCATCTTGAGGACATGTTGCCATGAGATATGTGAGTATCATGGTTACTAGTCTCAAGAGAGAAGTCCGTACCTTGGGTAGAGTGTTAGAAATGGGGAAACGTTTGTACCCATTAACCCAGCATCTGTACGAAAAATAGAGAAACTAGTTAGTATATAGTGGCAGATGTCTGAGCCCGTTGCTGGCTGTCATCTTGGCTATCGGCCGCGTCCCCTATGACGATGGGGATGTTGAGCAATGCTTGTGCGCAGCAAATGCGCCATGCTCAGAAGTGAACTTGATTTACCGTAGATCAACGTTGACAAAGACATTGCAGTTGCGCGAATTGTTTGGAGAGGACAAAATAGTTTTCAATCGGTTCCAAATATTCCCACGTGGGAATTGAATTCCCATGGGAATCAAAATAATTTCCATCCCATCCCATTCCCATCCCCATGGGAATTCTCATGGGAATTCCGATTCCCATGACCACCCTGTTCGCAATATGCGCTTTTACAATCGATTATATATAACGTCATGTACTAAAGGGTTAATCAAGCGATAAGCTAAATTTTGATCAAGTTTTAAATGCGTGAATTCATTTCGCATAAAGTTGAACGATGTTCTGTACTAGGGGTGAATTGAACCTGAATCGATTAACTGCGAGCCTCGAGTACTAACCACTAACCTCCCTAGAAGCTTTTCTCGGCTTCTAAATGAACCTCGCGAAGTGACTGAATAATAGCGCTCGTGGAAACGTACGCCGCAAGACAATCGTGATTAATTCATGGATTCACAATGCACTGTGGTACAAATGTGTAATGTTATGGCTCAAAGAGCTAAACGTAACGCAACTTCCGGTTAACCAGATGCTTCGATAATACCGTTAAACTTCCAAAATTTTTCTAGAGCCACATGCCTTGAAAAATCGGGAGATATTGCAATGTTTAAAGTATATTCTATGGAAAGTGGTAAAGTGCCACTAACTAAGCTATGCAAAAATCTTAAAAGTGAATCTCCGCTATTTGACAATTGATTATGTGGCTGCTTTACCAAAGCTATATTTACTAAACCCATAAGGCGAAAATAGCATAGTTTCAAGCCAAAATACGTCTTCGCCTGAGCGCCAACATGTGAAGAATATATTAACCTAGAGTTAGTGCCACGCAGGATTAGACATCTTGCACAAAAATTAATCCAAACAATTAGCCCATTTCATTATTAATTTTTTCGTGCCCAGCTCTGTCGGATTGGCATATGAGTACATCACGCCGAATTGTGTGCCCGAGTTTAAGAGACGTATGATTGCATCTACGTTGTTATTCTATCGCTTTGCGAGATAATTCAATGAAGCGACAAACTGTTACGAGAACGCTTATTGGTATCCGTACGCCTCTTTCAACCGAACAAATGGGGTCCAATTGGTAGAATTAGCTTGAAATTGGTAAACATTTTACCATACATAAGCTTGGCCGTATAAGAGTTAAATTATCGGCGTTAATAAGTTATAGCGAGTTAATAAGTGCAAAATTTATACGTTTTTGGCTCTAAAACAGCAAATTTTGGGCCACATTACACCGTGGAAAGAAAGACCTACTCAGTTCATTCTAATACTATATATTATATAACTCAGATATAATGCGGCGTTCACGTTATAATGTCCCCAAAGTTTGGAACCAATGTACACCATACAGTGTCAGGCACACTGTTGACAACAGGGTGTCTTAGACACCCCATGTTTTTAATAATTTTTTTTCAAATGTAGCTAGTTACGCGTATTACAACTTCTCGACAGTGTCAGGCACACCGTGTCTTTTGGCAGTTATATTGACAGTGTTCTGAATTATTTGAGCAATGTTCATATGGGCTTGGTACAAATATCGTAAATTTAGAAAAAACTACACAGGACAGTTGACTAATAAACCGCAAGCTAAGGGTGTGTACGACACTGTTAAAAATGTAGTAGTAGGGGTGTGCGGTACACCATCGGCAATTGATTTACAGTATTGATTTACAGTATTTACTCTGACTATCTATACTGTAGGGTCGCGACTACAGGGGGACAAAAGTTGCAAACAGCGGGGACATCATAACGTGAACGCCGCATAATGCCCAACGAAAATCTCGGTCTCAACGTCATGGTAATTGTGCAGGACAATATTATTTTGGTGTGATTTTGTATTAAAACGCCGTTTTTTGGTTGTTATTGATGACCGGAGAATGCGTTTTAGAGTTACCATGTAAGGAAAACGAATTTCACATGATGTCTCATATATTGTAGAAATTTTTAAGCCAACTCATTCACACATTATTAAGGTTCGCACAAAGCTACTAATATTATGCAGGTATATTTTGACCTGAAAAAGTGCTGTTCATATCCTGCTCACTAATCACTGCAAATTTTCACAAATTAAAATACTTTTATTCACCGAAAATTTATATCATTACAACGAAAAAATTTAGCAACATCCATCAGTACGTTAAAATATCGAAATAGATTTACTGTGTCTAACATCCAAACATAACCGTCTATGACGGCAGCCAACGTGTCATAGTAAATTGACGTTATTCACACGACTGTAGCGTGTATTCTTAGCTTCTGTCAAATACCAAAATTTAGAAGCACCTGCAAATTAATGTGTGCACTATACATTGTAACAACTATTGTTTTGATTATGCGTGTATGTGCCAATTGACACACTCAATAACACAAAAGCTGTGCTCTTCAAATTTTCTATTGCGTCACTTTTGGAACGAATTACATTCACAGTTTGAGCTGCAAAAATTGCACCTATGAATATAAGCTAGAGCAGATGTATTGAAATAAGTGCACTTTTGTGCAAGTTTCTAGTTGTTTTAATAGAATATGTCCAAGTGCTGCAACTATTGCACTCAAGTTCTAATAATTTATGTATTTACAAAGAAAGACCCATATATTAAGCATTTAAACAATTCTGAACTTTTAGCCATTAATTCTACCTGAGTAAACCTACGCCTCACCCAAGTAAAAAATTTCAATACATGCAAACATGTCACTGTGACAAGTAATGCTACGTCGGCAGAATAATGTGTGCAGTCACTGCATATTATAGCTAATTTTTTGAAACAAAGTGCTGCAGAAAGTTTTGGAAACAGAAACCGTCAGACCGCAGCAATGAAACTTTTGCAATTATAAATACATCTAACTTTCGCTATATCTCTAAAAATGTTTGATGTTCTATAAGAACAATAAAGAAGACTAATAAATTTATTTTCTAATATTTTAAATATTCAAAGTTACAAAAACAAAGTCACTGACATCTCTGTATTTAAATCAATATTTTTTCAAATTTGCGTTTAATTTGAGATTGTTCGCAAGTATCAGTTTCTACTCATATATATATAAATTACATATATTATTTATAAACACGTGTCAATTAAATTCGATACCATAATACATATTTTGCTCTTTTTGCCATGGCACTCGACTCATGTGTCCATAGTCGATAACAATAGCACTACCGATGCGACCAATGTTGGCCACCCCGATTTGAACAGAAATACATCCCGGACATAAGCTAAAATGAACAAAAATGGTGTTTCCGATGGCTGAATGTAACAGAAAGGCTGATGTTCGAATTCCACTTCTGTGAAGTTATGGCTAAAATTTGCAGAGCTGAACACTTTTGTGTTTTGCGATAGCAGCACTCCGCTGAGGAATTGTTGTTCCATCAAGCTTTAAGAATGATTACTTGTTCTATACGCCTCTAACTTCGTTCTCGACATTCTTGTTCTGGTTTTATGATGTTTGATACAATATTTTCCAATAAAAGAGTACTCGAAATCACGGATAAAAATCAATTAATGGTTCCATAAAATAATGATAAGTATGCATACATTATAGTTGAGGATTACCTTTAGTACCTTTAGTTACCTTTTAAAACCGTACTTTATACGGGAAGAAAACAGTACAAATTAGTGCGGCGTTCGTGGGCTGTAGCCCTGGGCTCTTAGTCTAATTTTTATAAGATGCGCAGATTAGGCTAAGGCTAAAACTTATGTTTGGCATACTGTGAAAGCAAATCATGTATTTTACTTATCACTTATTAGTTATATTAGCCGCAGTTGGAATCTTGCGATCTGATATCCTTGGCATATTAAGATGCAAATTTACCCTTCTTAGTCAGTGATATAGCCATGCCTTTGTTCGCATTACTGTCTTTGTCATCCTCAGCTAATGATTTGTCGTTATTCGCTGAAATTCCGGATAAGATTTTACAGTTAGTTGTTGGTCATTATAGAAATTATTAGCCGACCTATTTTATGTTTTGCCATTTTGTATTTTAACCATCAACAAAGCAGTTATACTGAAGTTAGGTGAAAAATTACAAAAAGTCTTTGATAATTTTGAGTGGTATAAATTAGCTTCCGGTAGTCAAATAAAGCGGGAAAAACACAACTTTTACCTTCGGGGAAAGCATCTACAGCAGATCTTTTCAAGTTTTGAAAAAATCTATAGTTGAAAAAATTAAAATCTACAATATTTGGGTGAATGTTGAAGGTTTTGATTTGGATGAAGTTTGGAGAAAGACAACCGATACAATTGAAAAGATAAAAATAAAACGCTTGCATACGGTACATATGTGTTTGGTAAAGTTCATTGTGGTATAGTTTATTGCCGTTGTCTGCGCAACCATGTGCGTAATGTAATAACGCCACCACCACAAGTGATCAAAAAAGCTCTATGATACTCTGTGGCGTTTTATTTGGTACCCTTAATAAGCAAACCCGGTGAACGTTGGATCACAAAAATATGGCATTGATTATCCAGGTTCAGATATTCGTATATAAGTTAACCGGCTTAATTGTTATATATATTTACTAACGTTTAAATAAGTAGGTACTTAGCTGGCAATTAACTTTCAATCATGTTTGATGAAGTTAAATTTTTAACCAAAAAATAGTTAAAAACAGTAGTAGTTCCAAGGTTTTATACATAGAGAGATTAGAACAGTGATGATAGAATCTAGATTTATAAAAGATGGATATTTGTGCTGGTTTTTTAGAAAAAAAGTTTTTTTATGAGCAAAATTAAACCAAAACGAGAATATTCTCGTTTGAAACATAGTATTTTTTCGATAATGCACGTCCGTAAATTGCAGTTGGGTTTACACGCTGAGTACTTCAGTACCGTATATTGAAAACTCAATGGTCTGGTCAAAAGCTAATTTTTTAGACGGTAAAGTAAGAAATCTATATTATCCACTGCGATACAAGAGACTTTATATAATCGATAGATTTTCTAAGTTTACCGACATCGAAAATTAGTGCCGATCTTGCTTATTTCAGATAATGAAAGTGAATTATTTAAATGAGTACGTATATATTTGTTGTGCTAGAGCCTATGAATTTTAAGCAAGTATAACGTCACTTCTTAGGAAAATAGCGAAAGCGAATACAGTTGAAATTTCAGATATAATTTTAGGAAAACGGCTGGAAAGCCGCAAAAATTAAGTAAGCTTAAATTTTTTAATCAAAAATACTCCATTTGTAGCATGTAAAAGTCGATCCTTATTGAAATGTTTAAAATAAAATTGTGGATTTTTATACAATTTTTAGGAAAAACGTTAAGTCACTATGTAGTAGTAAAATTGTCCTAAAATCGAATAAATTCTTTAGTTATTTTGGTGACATTGTAGAACCGACAAAGTCTAGGATTTAAAATGAAACTAGCAACAAAACTAACATTTTTATTATTAGCCTTGGAATTAATGCTTACCATATGTTACTAGCAATGAGTTGTGTAGCTTACATGATTGCTGTATTTCCATGTCTTACAACAAACTTTTGCTCTCTCTTACATTACATTCAAATCATATCTTCATGCTCGATAACAATAGCACTGCCGATACGATAAATGCTTGCCACTCCAATTTAAACAGAAATACTTTGCGGACACAAGCTATGAACAAAAATGGTGCTTGAGGTGGTTGAATATAACAGAAACGCCACTTCTGTAGACATTAATGCAAAAATTTGCAGAGCTGAGCCTTTTTGCATTTTGCGATGCTAGCGTTATACTGATAAGGAATCGTAGCTCTATTAATATTTGCAATAAATTACATTTCTATGCACCTCTAAGTTTGCGTTAAAAGGGCACCTAGGCTAACGCTAAAACTTATGGTCATATACCAACAACATCAAATAATGTATTTTACGATGCTCTTGATGGTTATATTGGCCGTAGTTGGAATCTTGCGATCTGATATCCTTGGCATATTAAGACGCAAATTTACCCTTCTTAGTCAGTGACATAGCCATGCCTTTGTTCGCATTACTGTCTTCGTTATCCTCAGCTAATGATTTGTCGTTATTCTCTGAAATTACGGATGAGATTTTACAGTTATTTGTTCGTGATTATGGAAATTATTAGCCGTCCAATGTTATATTGGGCCATTTTGTATTTTAACCACTAACAAAGCAGTTATACTGCTTTCGGTTTATCAGCGGCACTTGGGCATTATTCGACGAACGATCATAAAATTAGCACTAGAATTGACATAATTATATTCCAATGAGTAACGCCAATATAATACATTGAAAGCTAAAATGGAAAATGATGACACAAAAGAGAAAATGTTACCAAATTAATAATATTTTTATGTAACTTTACTTCATTGCTTTAACTTATATTCTGTGTTGGATTGCACACGTTGTCGCAATAAGTCAAATTCGGATAATATATTTTGTAGCTGCGCACAAAAAGCCATAGACCTGCTGTGATAAACTTTAATAGATTATGTGCTTGAAAACCCATCGGGATATACCAAATTTTCCAGAAATTTTATGGTTTGCTTCGTAGGGCCTATAAAACTGAAAATATCTGGGTGTTGGGAAATTCGATGTACCCAGTAATTTTTGTTGTCAGTAGCTTAATACATATATGGCTCCGTAATTTGAAAATCTTCGGGTGCTAATAAATTGCAGACACCCAGTAATTTGCCTGGCGCAATCAAGGGCTAGTAATTCTAATGTTACCTCGATAAATTTTAGTCCTCTTCGGCTATAAAGTGGACCATCCATAATAATAAAAACACTTCTGTAAACATACATTTATTTGAATATGTGGTTTTAATACACCGTCTCGTGTTTAATTTGTATTGGGTCATCTGCAAGAAATTGATACCCGTGGATTTTTCTTAATATCAAATTAACAATGTAAACATCGACTGTGTGGCATGATTTACCTGTGTACGCTGAGACCTGCAAATATATAACGCTATATTACAATAAACTGATCTCGACTACACGGATGACTTCGCGCTGTTAGCAGAGTCGGAAGCTGAAAAGCAAGAGACAACTGTCTACACAACCACTGCAGCCGTGCGCCGTATGTACGACAAAACAAAGATGCTTTCATGCTGCTTTCAATATACACCCTATATCTCTGTGGGGCTCGGTGAAACCTTGGGGAATGTTGACAGCTTCTGCTACACACACTCTACCGTAAATGGATCCGGCCGCTCCGATAAGGATTTTTAACAGCATTGCGCTCGCCGTATCTGTATTTGCTAACCTAAAGAAGCAGAGGCGAGACAGTGTAATCAGCCTAGCAACGAAGCTCAAGGTCTTCGACTTGTGCGTCATGCCCGTTCTACTATACGGTGCTGAGACTTGAACTCCGATGCATTCAACATACCGCAAGTTTTGAAAGTGTTGGAACAGGCACATAGTTCTGTGCGTAACGCGACTCAGTCACAACTCAAACTGCGCTCTGTACGGCTTGGCCTACAGAAATTCCAGCATTGTGTCAACAATTACAATATTGCGTCTGCGATAGTATGGCCATATACTAAAGCTAGCTTATACCCGTCAACCAAAAAGGATACTAATGGCTGCCGCACAACCTAACTGGAGAAGATTTCAACGACGATCCTTTACAACCTTGAAAAGGGCAGTGTTGACTGGAAATGGAGCTGCTATTCGAAAACATTCTGTCGAACCGCTGGCGACGTGTGCCTATGAAGGCGATGATAGAGTATTCAATGGATCGTAATCAGTGGATATCGCGCATCAACATGATTCTGGCCCCAACAACAGTAGAGACAGATGAAATACAGGTGAAATTACAATATAATTATTGCTGTGGCATTTGGTGAATATTGTTAATTGAAAGGTGTTTCTTAAATGAAATGTGTTTATTAAATCAAAAAACGCATGATTTTAGCTTTTCAAAGAGACTCGTTTAATTCTTTTTTGACACAAAATGGGCTGTTTATTTTGCTGGTAAATATTGTGACTTCTAAGCAAATGTACAGATCAGCAGTTCTTAAAGATATTTTAAGGCCTTGGAACATTGTTACAGTTGACGTCAACAGTGTTCAATATGAATTTTTCAGTTACTGATTGTGATACACGCATCCAGAGGGACGCCTTGAACATGGTCCGATGCATTTGCTATGCGGGGCGTGTCACTAAACCGAACTACAAGTTGAGCTATAGCATTGAAAGTTTACCCAACAGGAAAATATGACCTATTTTTAGGCAATTATAAGCTCAGATCTTGTCCAGCATCGCCAACCAAAAATGTATTCCCAACTACCTTAGATACTGGGCCTTGTATTATTTATTCCCATCTATGATGTTGGTAGTTGTGCCGTGCAATATTTAATAACGGTAAATTCGGTGATACTCATAACTCAACAAATGCTGGCCGGATCCATGTCAGCAAAGGCTCAAAATGTTTGTCTTAAAGTGAACTGATGTGGTTTTGAAACTTAGGTTCTTGGATCCACATTTTGACCTGTTGTCAGTGAAAACCGTTATTTTCTCAATTTTACGTTATAAAACATGGAATTTATTAATTTTCATTTTAACGCGTGTAAATTTTTTCCAGATTCATATGTTGTTTTCGTATATAAAAGGGTATAAACGCCTTTGTTTCTTTTCCTTTGTTGCCAAATTGAGACCGAACAACCTATCCTTTCAGGCCTAAATTTCAAATTCTTTGAGTCTCATCAAGTTCCGGTTTCCTCCACTTTGGCATAATAATTTATCGGTCCACGTTATTTGTCATGTTTTCGAGATACTACAGCTTTAGGCACTTTTCGTTATAAAAATTAATTTAATATTTTCAAAGAGTCTTTATGCCAGTTGGGATCTCGCCACTTGTCTCCCTTAAATTTTTAATTACTCCCAACTACAATGTTATTAGTTGGGGCTTACAATATTTAGTTACAATAAATTAGGAGACACTTATAACTCAAGGGCTGGTCGGATGGATACCATGAGGGCTTAAAATTTTTGTCTTAACGTGAACTGATGCGCTCGTTTTGAAACTAAGATTGCTGGCTCCATACCTTCACCTTTTGTCACTCACTAAGAAACCCTATTTTCAAAGCTTTACGTTACAAAACTTGTGAATTTGTTATGCTAATTTTCATTTCGTCATCTGTAACACTTGTAAAAATAACATGTACTTTTCAGATGTAGCGGTTTAAAAGTCTTTGCTTCTATCTCTCTTGTTACCAATTTGAGAGCAAACAACCTACATTTTCAGGCCTAAATTTTAGAATCTTTGGATCTCATCAAGTACATGTTTCTTCCACTTAAACATAATAATGTATGGGCCCATATTTTTATTCTCGTCTCTTCGAGACACTACATCTAAAGACATTTTAAGTTATAAAATTAATTTTATATTTTCAAGGAGTCTCCACGGTAGTTTGAATATCGCCACCTTTGCGCTTTGTATATAATGTTACATTATATTATAATGAAAAATGTGAGGAATGCAAAACTATGCTAAAACACATTCAACATAGATAATAATTCAACAGATTGCAACTGTACTGGGTATAAATGTTTATACAGTGAAATCCAAAAGGCATTCCTTCAACTAAACAATAATTTCGGTGGATCCGTAGATTCAGAGTTTTATGAATTCCTGCTTCAAACCATTTTTACAGACAAACCTTTTACATGGTCGTTTAATCAACGTAGATAAAACGATTTGTTGGAGTGGCTATCGTAGGTGTGCCATCTGTATTTGGACTTGGAGTTGAAATTGCGGACACGGGTAAGACCTCAAGGCTTGAGCCCAAAGTGACCGCATTTAAAAAAGATGTTCGTCTTTAAACGAACATGTAATTGAATAAGCCGAAGAAATTAAACAGTTATCTATTAATCAAGAAGGTATATATACAGTAACCCAGGTCGTTATGTGATGCATGAAGCACGCAACTGTATCCGTTGAACATATACCGTGATACCCTAGTCTGATTGGAGATCGAACTCTGTTCAATATGCTCCGCTATAAACTTAGCAAACATTTCAAATCGAAATTTGTTCACATTTGGTTTACTCCTTTAGCAATTTTTCGACAAACATTTCTTCGTTGTTACAATCCAGGTTCAGAGCTGCCCACAAGATCATGGCAAACATTTGTGTGAATGTACAAATAAAGCGTTGCCAGTTTTGAAAGATCTATTTTAACCCTCTCCTTTTTAAACTAACGTGTATTTCGTACAATGTTTATCTAACCTTTGACCCTGCGGCGGGTTGAACTTGATTGGTTTGGTGCAAATCGTGTATGCTAGCCAATACTCTATCTAAAAGTTGTTGCTCGGTTCTGTTAGGAACCGTACAGAGCGGTCAAACAACAACGCGCGACCAAAAGTACGCTGCACGACAAACTTGCACGTTGCAATCGCACTGCGACGGATGTGTCAATTTAAGTAAGCACTAAAGATTAACGACTTTTATATAACATATGTGATATCTACTTATATCGACTCCGCTGACTGTTATTATAGCAGGCCATTCATTGGTTGAAGTATTGGTTAATTAGCTGTCATAGCAGCTTTCTAAACGTATATTACGCAAGAAATTAATATCTACGCTTATATCCTTTAGTGTACTAAATTTGCGAAAATACATTTTTAAGTAATATTCAAACAGATTATAAAAGATCGATGTTTATATATACACACAATGATTACCTGTAATGATTGTGCCACAATATGACCCTGGCGGATCCCAATTGATTGACGCCGTGCAAACAAGAGAATAATTGTAAGTTTGATTTGAATTATTTGATCCACAAGTTATACTTGCAGTTGTTCCAACGGTTCGACTCGGCGAGCTGTATACAACATTGCCTGATGATAGTTTAATTTGGGGACATTCAGGTGCACACTCCATGCCTAAAACAGCATATCATAATTTCAAGAAACCACCTTATAAGTGGATTTAACATTTCGTGGATTATTTTTATTGGCTATAGAGTTTTGTGAACCTTCACGTATACTTATACAATATCAAAGCGTCATGCATCTAAATACAACGTAAATTATTAATCTTTAGTTTTAATTAATACGTCGCGACAGTTTATTCGTTTATTAGGAAGCCGAACTCACCATTTGTTTTCACTTTAGTTATAAACGGAATATTAGTAATTTACTAAAAACACTTGCTGCGTAGAAAACAACCGTGTGTTTAAGTAGCTAAAAGACTCCAACACTTTTCGAAAAATTTCCAACACTTTTCGATTTTAACTAGAAACTAGGGAATGACGCCGGCTGGATTTTTGTAACGAGCACAGTTTTCTGCAAATATAGAAATTATACTCAATTTAAGCACTAATTTACTTCCAAGAATTACGTTACAATTTGTAGATTTTACCATATTGCAATTTAATTTTGATTGGATTTTACGACATTTTCGCTATAAAGGAAATATGGAACGTAATTTTGTATAGAATTTTTCAGACTAAAATTTGCGAAAGTTTAGAAAATAATACTTTTAACTGACATATTATTCTAAAATTTATCGCTCTCAGCCAGTAAATACGCATTATATTTATCCAGTAAATATATACTGGTCGTGTGGTGCAGTGCTGTGAACGCAGGCCTTACAATCAAGAGGTCGGGTAATATTTTCGGCCAAGAGACCACGACCACGTTGTTCTAGGGTACCCACCTACAATATGGGTACGAGCTTGCTCAGACGGTAAACAGAGTTTCCGTATCAGAACTGGCATCCCTTCACAGCTTGTGCATGGGTAACTCTGGTTACGATTGCGAAGAATCGGGAGCAAAGCGCCCGCACACTACGCATAGCTTAGAGACCTTTAAATACCTTAATATATAACAAGAATTTGGCAAGTTTATGAACTATCTGTGTTGTATTATAAATCTGTTACGAACTACAATTGAAGTCTTCGGTAATTACTACTGTTAACTCGTGCATGGAATAGACTTCTTGGAGGCAAAATGTTTTTTCAGAAGCTACAATCATACAAGGCTTTCATAAAACCCTGACCAGGAACCACGGTTTTAAATATATTGCGCGCTTTCACTTTTGGGAAGACATTTGTCATATATTGTCTTCATTTACTAATGTATTCGGTATTGCTATACAAACGATATGCTATCTTGACGATTATTACGTGAATGTTATATCTATGTAGATTATTTTTTGTGATTTATAGAAATTTTCGCAATGAAATATTTCAATACCAGTAAAGATACATAAGGATACATATATATCAGGAACTCTTCCATGTTTTTAAGGATAGCAACTTGTACATTTATTCACAGCGTCTGGTAAATAAGCACATTCTAGAAATGTCTAGAAATGTGCTTATTTAGGTTTTAATGAGTTTAGGATATCGGGTTTTAGTATTTAGGGTTTAAATGAGTTTGGTTTCACAGGTTTCAGATATGACAAGAGTTTTTTCCAAATAACCTAAGTGATTTAATTCGAGAAAATACACTGCATTCAATTTCACAATTATTCATATCATGCCACTTTATTGAATAAAACAACATGACACATTTTTCAACAAATTACTAGTAATATACTGCCATCATGCAATAATAATAGGATAAGAAATAGAATAAGTAAATTTTTTTCTATGGATAATTATATATGCACAATTCAGTGTGCTTTGAGATGACTAATTTTTGGGTTTAGTGCTGCCGATATGATAACTACTTCGATGACAATCACATACACTGCGGCGGTTGTTATAGAAACACAGAAGCATAAGTGCTGATAAGGGATTTAACTCCTGAAATCCGGACACCCAGTGCCGCGAGACGAAGGATTATGGAATATTATGAACGATACTTGATAAAAATGGGTCAAAATGCGCGAAAATTTGGCATAAATTATTAAAAAAATTATCTAAACTTTTAGTAAATATTAGGTGAAATTGCAAAAATTGTTATAATTTTAGCGACATTAAGAAAAATTATGGGTTCCTGATAGTTTCAAAGTTTGTCCTATCCACCTTCCTATTTCTCCCCCCTCACACCACGTGCTGTCCTAGCCCCGTCACCCGTCGAAACCATCTGGTCTCCTAACACCTTATATATCTGTATAAGTGGTATGCAACAATGTTCTCTGTCTCAGACTTCTGTTCATCATGGGCTGAGGTACGAGTTTCCGGAGTGGGAGGGGGAAGTGTAGCCAAGTCCCTGGGTGAGGCCTTCGGCCTTCGAAGGAAGTCCGAGCGATGAGTGAGGGGGTGAGGGAAAAGGTACGCGACGCCTTCCGCGCTGAGGAAGGAACCTATGGGTTCAGCGCTTACGGCGCCTCCATGAACGGGCCAGGTTACCTGTCAAGGGGTACCTGTCAGGTAACCTGCTATATATGCACAACATCAAACGACTATATCTCATTTTCAGCTCAGTCTGTTGGCTAGGCTACAGCTAACTTTAGGGTTTTCACATTCATGCCGCTTACGTTTCTCGCATAATACCACGTTATTAAAGTCACATGGCGTCGCGCGAAGCATTTGTTCAGAATCGTCTGTTATGTATAAGCAGTTGTCCACGATATTGCTGGCCAGAGGCTCCTCTAAAAATGTAAATAGAACAATATCAAACAGCCACGCACATACTTTTCACTAAAGCAATACTAAAGATACAGCTGTAAAATTCATTGGGCAGTTTGATAGATCATCTATGTCAAAACGTTTATGTGACTGTATACCAATATCACTTTAGGAATGAGTACTAACATCATGTAGCTGCTAATGTGCTTTAATGTAAAATTGATAGATGTACATCTTTAATGAATATATCCAATTTCTGGAGCCATTCTTTTGGCTCTTTTCGTGGAACACATGCCCATTTGGCCATTTCTTTTACAAAGTATATATTGCTAGTAAATTGCAAAATTTAATGCCAACAACTAAAATTTAGTTACGGCTTTGTGAATGTTGTTAAATTTTTCCTTTGTATTTCAGTTAAGGTTCTGCTTGCTGGTGTATAACAAATTTTGTTTCGTCGTTGAGTACTGACAACAATTGTTCGAATTCATGTTTTGACATATTGATATTAACAGGTCCTGGGTTGACTTCGACGTCTACAGCGATATTGAGAAAGTGTCGGTGGCACGTTGCTTGCCTGGATGACCGATGTTTCATATACCAGTAGAGACCAAACGGTCTTGTCATTGAGACTTTAGCGACCAGTTGGGAGCGACTGTACGTAATGTAACACATCGGTTGACTGAGCTGCATCGCGAAAACCCGCGATGTAAAACGATTGAATCTACCATCACCCATATATGACTCGTTTGATCGATCGTAGTTTGTTGGACTCGGTTGTGGCATCCGGTTTACGCAATTCCTCAATAGTCCATGCGCCGTTGCACTCGCCTGTCGTGTCATTTGAGCTGTGCATGAGAAAACATAAGGTGTACCCCTACTGTTCCCTTCTGTCATTAGCAATTGGCGATCACTTGTTCGGTGTACCAGCTACGCGTCAACATACAACATAACATAAAATTGGTGTTTTGAGGAACACGCCCATAACATTAAGCAACAAAAATTGGTTTATTAACGATCACTTCTAAAAAATTTTAAGTAACCGTTTTGTTACCGTTTCACATTTGAATTGAAAAACTTTTATTATCGAACGAAAATTTCCCCGTTTAGTGTTTTAAAAGTTTCACGTCACATCCCATCTAATGTTTGCGAACTACATGTTACCATTAAAACAAAATGTATTAGCGTAATGAAAAAATGCGGAACGAAATTACACGTGACATCTAATAACTAATTTGCCACGTTATGCGTTGTGAGACGAATTCGTGGTCAAACAGCAAATAAGTGCAATGTGTTAGCAAACAGAAATTACGCCGTTTTGCAATCAGTCGCTCTGCGTTCGCGAGATTTTTTAATTTGAGGTTGGCCATTGCAATGAACGTTTTGTTCTCTAACAGCGTTTTGTACATAGTGTCAAAAGAGGATGGCAGGGGCCGCAGAAATCGCTGTTGCACTAGCTTTGTAAGTTGTACTCGTTACCCATTTGTGTAGCTGCATTAACCCGCGCATGGCAATGTTTCTTTGTTCTTGGTTAACATTAATATCCGATTAACGTATTTGCCAATTTCGGCTTAATTACTACCTGGGCAATGACATTAATGAGCTCGGTTCGATTGCACGCCATGACGGTAGAAATCACGGACTGAATGTCGAATGTAATGGAGTCGTGATCGTATCTTGAGTAATAGATTTTATTGATCCAACGTCAGAACGGCCAAAGGGAAGAGCAAAAAACTTTTGTAAACAGCACTGGGGCTGGGGCGCTGTTTACTAGAGGCGACAATGCCTGACGAGAACATAAGTTGTTTTCAAATCAAACTGAACTGCAAAGATCGAACTGGGCGAGCTGTTCTGCTGACGTTGTGTCAGTTTTTATACACGAAACAAGCGTATTATGAAAATATACGTTTATAGTTAATTTTGCACACCCATCACTTAATTGTCATTTGTCAATAATTTTATTTTTGTCATGCACTAATTCAGTACGATTAAAAAACAAACGTATTCCTCAAATTCCTCACTTCATCGAAACGATCGTGACAAAAGCATTTTGGGTCTGAAAAAACACCGGTAGTTTCTCCGTGTGGTCACCATCTAAATTATGTAAAAAAACCACAACACCAACACAACCACAAACGCCAGATGGAAGCGCCAGCAACCCAACGGCACCGCACGCGCGCACGCCGCCAAGCCCAAGGCCGGCAAGCCCACACCAACCCAAGAAAAAACAACACCCCCAAACAAACAACAACACAAACATCGAACTTAGCATAGTGTCGAAAGTAGGCTCACTTACCATACTTAGTTCCAGCTAGGGATGAACCAGCTATTGGCCCCGGCACTAGCGAGCTTTCAAATATCATGTAGTTTTTCAAAAACGGGAGCTGTTGTGCAGGCTTTTTGCCGTTCACTAGTAGTTTGCATGGGTCGTTTATAATCGAACATTTCACGTTCTAAAACATATTAAACGTTGATTATAATACACAGAAAACTATTATGCTTAATATAGTGAGTGTTGCTTTATTGTTAATAAACATCTAGCATAATTATGTGTAATTTGTAGCAATTATCTTTAATTTGTCGTATAATTAAGCTTATAATTTCATGATATCTAGTTGTAGTTTTGCTGACTGCAAAAGGTCACAGCAGTCATACAACAAGAAGCTACAATTATATTAAACTAATTATGCTGATATGTAGTAAATTAGTACTCTTTCAAATTTTGGAATACAAAACTTTTGATGTTGATTCGCTGAAAAAAATTAGATACGATTTGGACGGATTGATTATTATTTCGAATCAGTCCACAGCAAGCCAGCGATTAGTCTTAGTCATTCCACAAACCATGTTACTGAGACACCAAACTTGTCAGTGGCACTCTAACTGAATGAAATGAATCAACATAATGAACCAATTCTTAATGAATCACTGGTTGCTGATAATTTGAACTGAACTACATCAACGGACTCAATATTGTAATTTAAGCATCATGATGTAAGGCTCCTTGACTCAGAGGTTGTCGACGCTTGCGGTGAGGGTGTGTTAGATACGGCACTAGTTCAGAGACAGAACACATTTGTTCCAGTAAACATCATGAAGGTAACTGAAATAAAAGTTGACTGAGATACTTCTAGAGACAGAGATCTTGCTTTAGCAAATATTTCCTACACTTGTTATTGCTAAACAACAGTGGTACAGCCGATATTTACCTTTTATCTCATTTCACGAAACATAATTCTTTAATTGTTTCGATCACGGGCATTATACAAAATGTCCCATAAGCAAATGCCCTAGCATTAAAAAGACCCAGGACGACAAATAATAAACGTATCTAAAAGCTCTTATGCTCGTACTGTCATATATAACTTAGGTAGTTCATGAATAGTAGTTACCCTAAGTATGAACACGGGCACTTCCGAGATCAATGCATTCTTCCAGTCGAAAACGCACATTGAGGCATACTATTCGAACCATGTCAGGCTCCAGAAGGGAAAGGTCCTCCGATATAGTCACTTTTAGGCACAATAGGGTTTGTAGTTTGCGTATGTATACCTTCTCCTTCAATATCCCGAAAGAAAAAGTCAGGAGGGTTTCGATCACGAGACCGACATGCCTAATGCCTTTGTCAGCTAAGTCCAAGTCGTCGTCAAGACATTGCCGCCATTTTCCACAAAATTTAACCTTGCAATCACAATCGTACTCATTTAGAGAGAATCAATTAACGTCAGTCTAAAAGGTTTTAGCCCTAGACTTTTAACAATTCGGAAAACAGTCGATTTACTGTCGCCAGTTTTAACAGCACAACGGGGAATTGACTCTGCCGGACTATGGTCAAAATGATAGAAAATATCAGCTATCGCAGCATCACAGGACGTCGTCTGATCTCCACGTTCGTTGGCAAGTCAGCGACGAAACCTTAGATCTGAACTTTTATTAGTTGCTTTCACGGCTCCTTCCGGAAACTGAATACAGTCATATTATAGTTATCCGGTTATCCAAATTAAGTTTAGTATCGTTTAGATATCTACAATATGTACGGTTATAATTCCTAAAAATATGAGAGCTGTAAGTATATTATGTCAGTCTCAGCAACAGTTTGAAGTTGGGACGTTACTTATAGGATACCTATAATGCATCGATAAATGGTAAATGTAACAAGATAAAATTTGGAACCCGAAGTCGTTGGTTCTTACAATGTGGCATTGCCTTATATTTTTCAAAAGCTTTTGCTGTTTATGCTACCCTTACGTTATAAGTTGCCAACCACGTGGAAGTTTTGTCCACGTATTGCCTGCGTAATACCGTTAACGATATTGTGTACAGAACACCAACACTGTATTCTAAGTGTTTCGGACACCATCAGCGTGAGTAACATTAACCTGCGCCCGCTCACCATCCTATTTTGTTATTTGGAAAAAATTGTGCTTCCGAACTCTATTAACTCAAACAAAAATTTGCTGTTTTCTGTTCGCGAACATTAAAATTGATCGCGAACGAAATTCTATCGCTTTTGAATTACCGAGGGCTATGTTCACGAACAGAAAACAGAAAGTTTTTGCTTGAGTTGATACAGTTCGGTAACACAATTTTTTCCAAATAACAAAATAGGATAGTCAGTGGGCGCAGGTTAAGTTTACTCACGCATTTTATCACTGCTAGTCAGGAATTTACGGTGTCCATGACACCATCAGCATTTATGTATGTTGTCATGGACACCATAAACTCGTGACTAGCAGTGATAAAATGCGTCAGTAAAGTTAACCTGCGCCCGCTGACTATCCTATTTTGTTATTTGGAAAAAAATTGTGTTACCGAACTCTATCAACTCAAACAAAAATTTGCTGTTTTCTGTTCGCGAACATTAAAATTGTTGCGAACGAAATTTTATTGCTTTTGAATTACCGAGGGTTATGGTCGTGAACATAATGACAAAATACAGGACCCTTTCTTTTATGTCGTCGCATTTATATTGAATTTAGTCGCGAACAGAGACGAATTCTAAGTGAAAACTAATAATTGTCGTAGAACTGTTAGTGGCGATTGCGAATCACTACTTCTGAGCTAGCATTGAATCGAATCCCCTTTCTTACTTGCTCACTAACAATGGATGTGGATTAGACATCGGGTTTTACAAAATAGGATAGTTAGTGGGCGCAGGTTAAGTTTAGTCGCGCAAAAGTCCTTTGGCAAGATGACTTGTTGTTTTTTCTGTTGCATGGAGTTAGTGCTAGTTTTGTCGTTGCACTGCCTACGCTAAGCATTAAACGGTATGGTTTATGGGATACAATCAGTTAGCTAGATGTTTTCAGATTTCACTTAAAAATTATTTCCCGTCTTTTTATAAAGCAGCTGTTCAATTATAGGTGGTCGTGATCACACAGTGAGAAATTTTCCACATGGCGGGCTTTTTATAACGTAAACGCCGCATTATTTAAAGCCTAAATGAAGTTATCATAGTTTAACATGCTATAACTAAACAGCTGAATATGGTAGTTGAAACTAACAGACTCCATACGCGAAAGAGTTAGGAAGTGGAATGCACTTACTATATAGTAAAAGTGATTCAAAGTACTCAAAGATATGTACTAATAATAAATACGAACTGTAGCTTTTAAAAGTATGTAACATACTACTCTGCAGGACGTTAACATCGTAAAATTTATATTTCCACCATCATTGTCATTATTGAATAAATTTTATGCCTTCGATTTTGCTGACTGCTGTAAAAGTACAGATTTGAGACTTTTGCTGTGCGCCAATTTCACTGGGTGTATACGAATTTCGTGATCGGATACGAAAAACAATATACGCAGACTACAACGGTATATGTGTACATTACGGCATTACATTTGTCTATTGCAACATATGCGAAAAAAGCGAAGACAATATCACAGCCTGACGGCTGTAACAAAAACTACTTTGTATTAAGCAATGTCACACTTAAATTTTCAGATTTTAAGTTTAATTCATTTAAATTTTAAGTTTAAGTTATGTTAAACAAATTCAGGCTTTTTGGCATAATTATACCGCAAAAATATTACAATTACGTTAGGCAGAACTATAATTGACCACAGGTTAAATGGCAAGTACATAGTTTTTAGAACGAAATACGTGACAAATTTATAAACGATATGTTTTATAAAATTAGTACAGCAACATTACTATTTGCTTTCATTTTGGCAATGCCAGTAGCAGCATATGTGAGCACTTCCTGCGTAGAAACCAACTGCGTATTTGGAATGGATAAGCAAATCAATTTTCAGTATCTAATAGAAGTTATTTCTAGTTATTATTATTTTAAGTTATTCAAAAATCTTACCTTCTACAAGAATATCTCTTCTTATAGAACGTAAGATTTTTGAAAACATGGCCAAGCTTTCTATGAACTAATAATTCAGCTCAAAAGTATTTCGCTATAAAAATTATTTTAATAAGTATATACAATTTCCAGGGATGTCGGCATAGCAAACATATGCACGAATAGTCGTGATACCAGGGTGCGTTCACAGGATGTTTTATGGGTTCGATTTTGAGGTAGACATAAATTTGGGAATAGGTATATGGTATAGGTATAGGTAAATGCAAAGGCAGAATGACGAAATGAAATAAAAATCAAAAACTCTTCTCCCAATGCCCAAATAATCTATGTGCCACATGGGCGGAACTCATAAAGCATAGAAACTAATTTTAATGTATGTAAACGAATAAACGATGTAGAGCAATAGACTTATCTTGAAGAATTGAAATACAGCATCCAGCTCTTTTGTATTTTCTATAATGGCTAGCTGAGCTCCGTATGAGTAACAAATTGCATTGTTTGTAGTAAAATCAGCGCCGTTGGTATAAAACAAGCATTTGTTATCAACGAGCGTGGAATTTAAACCGTAGTCAGAACATTCAGCGTCACGATTGTCGGATATCGCTATAAATAATATAATGGCATTCGCTGGATAAAACCTGCTGATGGTTTTTTCTAAATTCCTTAAAAAGTCGTATTCGTGTCACGTCCATTATCGATGACGCGTATGGTTGTTTTCCAAGCGTTGTCAGAGGAATCGGTTTTGCCAAATAAATGGTAGCTATATAAGGGGTGTCAAATTTCGAAAAATTAATATACGGGCGCCGTTAACATATAATACTTACGTGGCGACAATTTCATGATTATGAAGAAATCTTTATTGTAACTTGAATATTATTGCATCCAAATCTCATAAATATCAAACAATAAGCACCGATCGTTGTGATGATACATTTATCAGTGTTAACGTATGATAACTCTTGTTATTAACTGCGTTTGACATTCATTTATATTTATACAGAGTGGTATCCTTGACAAAATCGCTATCGGCAAAACATTGCGTGGTTTTACATGCTTGAAATCATGCTAAACAGATTTTGTCAAAGCCAATGTTAGTAAGGCATATAATATTGTGGTATATCAAATTTCAATTTTGACGCATGAAATGCATTCCAATCATAGCAAATATGCGGTACAATATTGATAATTATGACAAAGGACTTATTGTAACGCATTGTTTTGCACATGTATTGATTATAATTTAACAATAAATACGGTTGGTGTAATAATACAGTATAACCATTGTACTGTAGCCCTAGGTCCTTACAAACATTAATTCAGATTTTGTTGGAATCTTTTTTCGTCCCACCCATCAAACAAAATCGCTACTTCACTTTTCTATCACGTAGGAAATCAGTGGACAAGCGCGATAGGTATATAAAAATATTAATAGTTTTGCACTTGCAAAATACAATCGATTTTGTGTTTTTCTATAAGTGTTTAGTTGTTGAACAGCGTTTAATAGTACAAAGTATTTTTGTTTGTCTGTGACGATGGCAACTCATCACGGTAATGGACAGATTTTCGATCTTTTTCATTAGACTTGTAATAATTTCTGGCTTTCTTTTTCGTGAATGTTGAGGCCTCATTTATTGTTTTGACTAAAAATTCAAACATGTCGCCCACTTACTTAAGTATTTTGGACATACTGGGTCTCACGGTATTTTAAGTTATTGCTTTTGGCTGATGCGTCGGTTCTTAAAATTTCCAGTCTAATCGCTTTGCGAAATGCATAACTGGGTACGAGAAATAGTGTCACGTAATATTTCTAGTCATATGGACTGTGAACTGAAACACAATATATACTTAGAAAAAGCGAAATTTTCAATATTTTGATATTGCATGTAATTGCGTTGCTTGATACACTGTTTTTGAGCTATCGATCAAGTTAAACCCGTTGATTTGTTTGACTTAAGGCTTTAATCAGTGTTTTACTATCCCTCTTAGATATTGCTGGACGACCAAATGATCCATTTAGCAGGAAAGAGAGTCAAATTGTACTTTGTCAACTTAGATGTACAAAAAAAAGTAGGATGATAGTAGGGTTTTGTACGTATACGCCGTGTAGGACGAAAGCAATGGGATTTGCATACTTTGCGTCCATATTTCTCTTAGATATTGCTGGACGACCAAATGATCCGTTTAGCAGGAAAGAGAGTCAAATTGTACTTTGTCAACTTAGATGTACAAGAAAGAGTAGGATGATAGTAGGGTTTTGTACTTATACGCCGTATAGGACGAAAGCAATGGCATTTGCATACTTTGCGTCCATATTTCTCTTAGATATTGCTGGACGATCAAATGATCCGTTTAGCAGGAAAGAGAGTCAAATTGTACTTTGGCAACTTAGATGTACAAGAAATAGTAGGATGATAGTAGGGTTTTGTACTTATACGCCGTATAGGACGAAAGCAATGGCATTTTCATACTTTGCGTCCATATTTTTTTCGTTGTGGGTACTCAATGTAATAGTTTCGAGCTGACATACACGACAGAACGAGTAAAATTTGTTGGTCCATTTGCAATTCCCCTAATATGCAAAAGTGGGATGCTTAAAATCGTATCTCGTTGGCTAATTTTACTTCTCGTTGAATAGTTCGAAATTTGTTTATGGTATTTGGATTTCGATATGCACAACCCAACGGTCCTAGCGGTGCATGTAGAAACAAACAATGGTCCTGAGATGAATTCATACTAACGACACACAGTCATTACTGTCATTTTATTACTGTGATGTTTATATTTCTCCCAAAATAGGTTGAATTATCGAACACAAGTTTATACGTAAACTAATTATTTAAAGTTCTGAAAACCCATCATGATAAATCAATCCGAATATCAGAACCGGCTATTCTGCACAACTCAAGAAGGATACATCCTCACAATTATATAAATATTGATCTAAACAAATATATAGCCCTTATCGCATATATTTTATCACGATGTTTGTCCTAGCTTAAAAATTTTATCCTCGGGGAATTCAATTGAAGATTACACACACAAATAGATATTTTGAAAAACTAAAATATTCAAATTTATTAATATATCATGTGAATTACAACAATAATTCGGTACTTTGATTAAAAATTTTGACGCAAGTTATACAAAATTATATATAATATATAGAAATTACTGCTTTATTATCGTCTCTACATTTAGCTTAGAATAAACCATAAGGCCATTGTCTCAAGATCGCGACATATAATAGAACTGAGAGTAATACAATTTCTACTACTCCTATGTAAGTCACTCCAAAGTTAAGCTTTTCTCAGATCTGCCGCCGGTACTATGATAGCGCTAAAGTAAACTAGCTGAACTCAGTATGCTATTAGTTATGCTAGAACAAGCTACAAAGGTATGTTTTACTGCGATAAATTCAAAATGGCGTCGGATTAGTATACTGAAGTACATCAATGCTACGCTGCATAAATGTTAGTAATATTTATAACCAGAAAAAAGCGCTCGTTATATGACCAAAACGGTATAGCTAAAAACCATATCGCAATAGCGTTTCCGAGCACAGCCGAAACGCATCAAATTTAGTCAGTTATGTTTCGTCGGCACTAACACGATGTAACGCTGCATTGCTAGTTTTATTTAACGAGTATAAAGAACCTTTGAACAAAAACTACGGATTCTGTATAAATCTTAGCGTAAGTCGTAGCTGCACGTTATTCATACAGCATATAGGTAGACAGTTTGGTCGTCGTTCGGCGTGCCACTGTCCATTCGTTCCACATTTTAGAGATGAGTTGCCGTCCAAAATATAATTAGCGTTGCATTTTACCGAAGCTGTTGTATCTAGCTCAAATGGCATTGTGCTACTGCTGTATGTTACTGTGCTATGTTGCAATCGGATGGCGGGTTGCGTGTACTCTGAAACATTATAGCAAATATATAAATATAAAGCTAAATGTGGAAAATACATGGCGTCAGTGTTACTAACTTTGGCATATTTTTTAGCAATCTCTGTTTAGGATCGGGATGGTAGAAAACATTGTGACAAATCCATTACAGGTTTTCAAGGACAACGACTATAAAACGAATTTTTTACGACTTAATATACCGTTTATCTTGATATAAAACGGCCGATGCATACTCAAAACGATCCTAGATGAATATAAGTAGTTTAAAATATAAGTTTGCTAGAATTCAAATGAAGCATCGTCTGTTGTTTGTAGAAGAAATTTGTGACTAGTGTTTGTACCCATCAAACCGTGCCGCGTTAGTTTTATAGCAATACAAGAACTTACACGCACGGTTTTCGTGTGACAATACATTTCTTTTGAGACATAAGCAATACATCAATCATGCCGAGTTAAGTGACACAGCGACAAAAAAAAAGAAGAATAAAAAAAGAGAAAGGAAAGAGAAGAAGAAAAAAAAAAAAAAAAAAAAAAACAAAACAGCAATGGAACGGGGTCACATCTAAGTGACCCCATGACCCTGTCGCATCCTGACCCCGTGACCCCATGACCCCGTTGATGATAAATATATAAATATATATAAACACTTATACACAAGAATTTTTAACTTCTGAAATACATAGAATGATTAAAATTATGCTTTCATTAAAAAGAGATTTGTTTCCAATATTCCGAAGTCTCCGTTATCCTAACCAATAATTAATTTTTTCCGAGGAATTCAGTATGACCACAAATGAGTTCCTTCCAAATTTTCGTTGTGTAAACGCAAATCTCAGCGAAATCTTTAAGACGAATTTCAATAATATTTGTCTTAAATAAATTATGGCCTGTGTGGTATCCCAACATTCGAATAATTTTTAATATTCGGTGCCTAACCCGGAATTTAGGGTCAAAATCGCCGGAATGCACAACTGTAGCGTCAACAAATTAACATTACTAATTTTGTGGAAAATAATTTTTCTCTAAATTGTATAAGATTTTCAAATTTGCAATATTGTAAAAAAATCATCAGTAAAGATTTCTCAAAATATTTCTCAAATATGATACGCTAATCAAACGTAAACAACACCTCTGAATGTTAAACATATTCAAATATCTCAATTTTGGACGTAACAATAGCCGAAAACCTAGATAGCTAAGCGTGTGAGAAAACCGTATGGTAATCGCTACTTATATTTGATATTCCGTACAGAATTTATAAAAATTCATAAGCCACCAATATATATCATGAGAAAGACCACACGCACATAAAATAGTATTTTATGTTCACAATGTGAAAGAAAATTGAAAACCAAAAAAAATTGAAAATTCTCACGGTATACAAATAACTCTACTAACACTTAAAGAGCCTAGATTTAAAGGCAATAATAAACAAATAACATCAGATGTTCGAATCATTGACAAATTTCAGAAATTATGGACGTCAACTGACTTTGGGCGCTTTTACACTTTCTCCTCACATTTTCATTTATTTAAGCTTGTGTTTGAGTGATAAGCCTAAGCTTACAAGCGTCCTTACATTGTTCGGCGGGTCTGAAATCGGATCCACCCACTACTCCAAAGAACAAATAACAAGACATCGCGGTAATGAACGTAGTAGCAGCTTAGCAGTCACACAGCTCGGCGCGGATTCATTTTTACTCAAGACTGTTGCTGTTTCAGAAATTAATACCGATCTTTTCCATTATGCTCTCTCTAGCCGGCATTTGGCCAAGAAAGGCCGAATTTGTAAATTTTTGCATTTTTGTCCTCTCGTGATCATTCCACACCAAAAAAATTTGAAAGGTTATATAGTAATAAATAAATGGTTATATGGAACAGTATGTTAGTGAGATCTTTGTATAGAGAAAGTAATGAAAAAAGTTTGTAATTTCGCCAAAGAATTTTTATCCGGGGTGACGGCGTCAGTCCATTGACCCCGTGACTCCATCACCCCGTGAGAAATGTGACCCCAACTGACCCCATAGCCAGACGCTGGGAAAAATCAGAAATATTATTTGGCAGAGCCGTGGTATTTACCGGGGTTAACTGAAAGGAAAGACAGAAGATCCACACGAACCAACCAACACACCACCGGGACGGACATTCTCCCCACCCCCCGACCCAGAAAAAAAACACAAAACAACCACACCCCCACAGCAACAGCAGACCAACAGCGAGAAAAGCACCAAAAGGAATCACCACCGAAAAAAACGGGAAAACAAGAAACCCCAAAACAAACTCAAGACAAAGATCCGGGAAAAACAACACACCAAAAAAAAAAAACAAAAAAAAACACAGCAACCCCGCACCCAAAAGTTACTGACAGATCAATAACTGCTCATTTATGAAGTGCTTTAGTATCGAAAATCTAATAGATCACGAAAGCATAGCGTTAGCTTGCTCAGAAGACACGGAACTACATAAGAATTAGCAATGTTGCTAATAACTTGATCAAAGTCAAGTCGCAATACATTTTTTCTCCTGCACACTTTGTTCTAAACTACACCTGTTCTTTGTTTGCCATGAATGGCATGAATATGTTACATTGAAGCAAAACTTTTACAGAAAGAAATGCTGATACTATTGCAAGTTGAACGTTGCGTAAAAGTGTTTCGCTCTATGATTTGGTTAACTATAACAACAATATATAACATGAACAGCTATAACAAGCCTATTATATATTGTTATATCTTGCCGGTCAATGATGGAGAAATATTTACGAATATCCATTGCATGACAATGCTGTATTGATTTTTTGACTGAGTTACTTGATCATAAAAACAAGTCAAGAAAGAATAAGCATCGTTGAAACAAATTTAGATTATATCGCCAAACGCAAGCTAAAGCCGAAGCCAATTTTCACATGTTCATGAATTGTACAAAATTGTCCAAATATTCTATTGGCAACAAGGCGTCACCATCACATGTGGTTCGATGTAATTGGTACCACAGATAAATATTAACAACAAAGAAAATATTTTATTACTCAAAACTCCCGTGGTTGCGCCCCGCTTATAATACAGCGTCGAGAAACCGTCCTTCAGGCGACAGATGTCTGAAGTTCTAATGAATGTCCATGCTCGGCAGGAGCCGACTGAAGCGCATATGGCGCAGCAGATTTGGGCACTTGTGACATTTTTGAACACGAGAATATCGAAACCATCGAAGTAAACGTTGTTGAAAAACTCACACGACGAGACCCTGACTAAAATAAAGTAATTGAACAAAACAATTGACATCAATGTTTGTCAGCAACGTTCTAACTCAGCTAAGCAGATAAATTAAATTATTAGATTAATAATAACTTTAATAGTAAATTTATCTTTATTGATATATTTGTTAACTTTAAAATTTGATGAATTTATCACCGTTGCGCTTGGTAATAGCAAATATTAACTATTCCTTTACTGCAGGGCTGCGGCAACCACTCCGTCCCCTACTCATGCGCCCCTACACCCTCATGGGGGTATCGAGCCTCAATACTGATGCAAAAAAGGAAAATCTATTACATATTTACAATATGGAGACCTGTTGTCTGTACGCCTCTACTGGGGAGGAGTCCTCATAACACATTCATTTATAGTGTTCAACTCGGAGGGGGGCTCACATCGTTTCTTACACTGTTCCATTAGGGGATTTATCTTTATTGACATATTTGTTAACCTGTTCAACTCGGGGGGCTCACATCGCTTCTTACACTGTTCCATTAGGGGATTCGAACACCGTTGCGTATATTATTCTATTGGTGGGGCTACCTAAAATGTTGGAGCAGGAACTCGGAAATGGAAGTGGCGGGACCTCGGAGAAGGCAATCCGGGGCGTCGGATGCCCTACTGGAGGAGCTGCTCAACTGCTGAATAACTTTTAAATAAATCAAACAGTTGAAACAAGCAATCTTTATATTTTTTCAGGACTGGAACAATGTAGAAAGACGCATGGGATAAAATATAACTGTGATTGAAACGGTCTTTCCAAAAGTGTAACGTTTTTGCAACTGTGTCTGCAAAATCCAGGTGGCCAGGTATCTGTTTTACTATATTATTGTCGCGGTCGTGTGATATATCGCTGTTAACTACGTTTCGTCTGCTTTAATTTTATGATTAGTGTTGTAACTTCAGGGTCAGAAAAGAAACACACCGTTTATTGCAGGAACCATGAATGACAAGCAAACACTAAACTGGTAGAGAAACGGATAGCATCATGGTTTAAACATCCATAAAACACTCACTCATGCTAATGCAACGCAATGCATAAGCCTGATGTAATAATTACATCAGAATAATTGTCACGTGTCATATTTGTGTTTCGTCATCATAATTACATCATATTCTTCAACGTGTCACGTGACCACGATACCTCCCGACCACCAAAAGATCCCGACGTCAGGACAAGCACATTTGGGACAGGTGACCGGCTTCTGAGTTCGCTTGGAGCGCATCGGGTTGTCACTTCTGTATTCGTTGCCCACCGGGAGGCGGGGGTTGATCTTTGCTGGTTGAGTGTGTCGTCCGACCTCGGGGCCATTGGGCACGATTGATCGTCTGGCCCAAAAGGTACTTCTCCGGGATCGTCGTCCTTTTCTACCTCATATCGTGGCCGTACCTGCTCGAGGTGCCGTCGCCATGTGGGGCCGTGTGGAATTACGCGAAGGTTGACGCTGCGGGGTCAAACGGTTTTAGTGACGATGGCCGGTACCCATCTCGGAGATTTGTCACGTCGAGGACCACAATAAAGAGCATAGCATGGCGTTCCCGATTTGTAGACATTTCTGACTATCGTCGGATGGTCGCCAGAAGTGGACGTCTTGCACTGCCGACCTTGGGCAGCATGGGCTGGCGAGGGCACCAATGTGTCGATTTTGGTTCGTATACGACGTCCATTCAGGAGCTCGCTTGGCGACAAGCCGGAAGCCAACGGTGTTCGTCGGTACTGCATGAGAAATTCCATTGCTGCTTGCTTCGGCGGCAGGTTAGATTTCTTCAGTGTTTGTTCGGCTGACTCGTTGGTAGCCGGATGATAGGGTGCTCCCGACAAATGGATGATTCCTCGCTCCCGACACTATGTCTGAAATTCCTGGGACTTGAAGGTGGGAGTGTTGTCGGTGGCTATGGTATGAGGAAAACCAATGTGAGCGAAGTCGTCCATGAAAAGGTCTGTAGTCGCCCGGGGCGTGATTGCTCCAGTATGGTGAATGCACGGATATTTTGAATATGCATGCGTTACCACCAACCAGTTGTTGCCAAGGAAATTTATGACACGATCCGCGTGAGCTCGGCTCCAAGGCTTGTGCGGCAGCATCCAAGGGTGATTGGGAGTCTTTGCAGGTTTGGTCTGATGTTCTTCGCAAGTGCTGCATCGTTGGCACTTTGTGACGATGCCAGCGTCAATTTGAGGCTAGTAGACAGCGGAGCGGGCCAACTGTTTCATCCGCTGCATTCCAAAATGACCCAAGTGCAGCAGTTCCAACACCTCTGACCGCATAACTTGGGGAATTGCCAGCCGGTTGCCGTAGAAGAGGCAGCCATGAGCAACTGACAGAGAGTCTGCAATACGACGGAACTCGTTTGGCGTGGAAACAGAATCTGTGTGATCACCTGTCGTTGAGTCGCTGGGCCAACCTTCCCTGGTGTACCGTATTAATACCAGTGGCAGTACCGGGTCCGATGCTGTCGCCTTGACCATGGCCTGGCTGTCGGCAGAACGCAGTTGCTTGTCGATTGTCAGGATGGTGCACACCATATCCATATCGGCTGCATATTCCTTCCTATCGAAATCGACGTCATCGCCGGCCGGGAATCGACTGAGGGCATCAGCGTTTCCGTGATCGGTTGTCTTCCGATATTCAATCAATGTCATAGTGATATTGATGGAGGATCGTAGCCCATCTTGCCATTCGGTTTGCTGCCAGGGTGGGTGTTAGCTGATCAGGGCTAAACATCGCGATCAGATGCTTGTGGTCGTTACTAGCATGAATTTCCGGCCATAGATGTACTGATGAAACTTGTGGAGGGCGAATATAATGGCTAACGCCTCCTTGTGGACTTGACTGCAGCGTTTTTGAGTCTCCGTCAACGTTTTAGAAACGTTTGCAATCGGCCGATCAACTCCATCGTGATATCGGTGGAACAAAACTTCTCCCACCCCGACATTTGACGCGTCGCAGGAGATACACAGCGTTTGGACAGGGTCGAAGTGAGTCAAAACAACATGAGTGTCTAACATCGTCTTCAACTTGTCGAATGCCTGCTGCTGTTCTGGTCCCCAGCACCAAGATGCATTCTTCTGACGAAGTCGGTTGAGCGGCTCGGTCATGGTTGTCAAATGGGGTAGAAAACGCCCGTAGAATTGAATCGACCCTAGGAAGATGTGTAACGTGGAGACATCCAGGGGGTGCTGGGATTCGCTGCACTGCATTCACTTTGCAGCCCTTGGAGACGCCAGCTCGGGAGAGCTTGAAATCAAGGTATTCCACTTCCTCTTGGACAAAGGCGCATTTCTCCAACCGGCACCGCAAGCCGTTGTCGTTGAGACGCTGTAGTAGCTGGCGGAGCTTCCGCACCCCTCGGGCAATACCGGCGTCGTAGGCTTTGTGGGGATCGTCGGTGATCGCCAACGGTGCGGGACGTGATTTGCAGAACATTGGGCGGGCCCCCGATTTGAACTTGACGTGAAGTTGAAGGCCTTTGAGACAACCGAGCTCGGGCTTGAATAGATCGGCAAATTCGCCACATAGCCGTTGGCAGGCTGCTTGGAGACTTTCATCCGAGCGTAAATCGGATCGATTGGAACCCGGGACCAGTCGGTTGATATAGTCGCTGTTAGGTGTTGAGCCCAGGAGGGCGGTAACATCGATGCCCAACGCCAGGATGCCGCTGCGGCCCAGAATGTTGAGATTAGACCTTGACGCCACCGTGAACGGAATCGCCTTGCTTGGGAACCCGGGAATATCTAAATTATAACATTTCTGAAATTTGCGCACCAAAGTTCGCGTGATTCTCAACACTATTGAAATGTGTCGTAGTGGACTATCGCAGCCGTCCCGTCTTACCAATGCAGAACTTAAGTGTTGAGCTACCGTCGGTTTATTTCTATTTTGAATTTTCAGTAGGTTTTGCTTCACCAAATATATACATAGCTTCATGGCGGACCTTTGGGTTTCTATAATTTTGGGGTCTCATTTGAACTTGAAGCCTGTTATATTGTGATCTATACTTTTATGGTTGTGCTCGTTAAATTTTGTAAATCTGCATAGTCTCGACATTGGCACATGAATTAGTAGTTTATCAGTACAAATCGATAGAATATACAACGTAGCAAGGCCTTCAATCGTCATTTCGTAGTGTCATGGCTAATCCCATAGTTTTATATTAGGAGTATTATTTATTTGCTTGGAACAAAAACGACTCTAAATGTAAAAATTCAAGTGCGTGAGTTGAACACTTACATTTTAAGTTAGTAGGACGGGACAGCGCGCTAAACCATTCCGCCACGTTGTAACAAACGTGTCATGCATTACACTGCGGGTCATTTGAACAGTGGTACGAGTTTTATAAAGAGGGTTGAAACGCTGCATATACTCTAGTCTTAATAATTTAGATCTGGTAGAAAGTAATTAACAGCAATGAACTAGACCAACGTGGCAGAATTAAACACAGAAATCTAGCTACACGAATTTCGAGTTAGATGCTGCAACAAATGTTACAAAACCAATACATATTTGGAAAGACAACTTGGGTCACCGTTCATATGCCATGCTATGCGTCTTTCTAAAGTTTGTTTAAATACTGACAAAATCATAAATATTGCTGAATCAGTTGGTTAGTTACTCGAAAGTTACGCCACAACAGAGGAACAATGAATGGTTGCTATTACCCAGGGTAAACCCAAAGGTAATATTGTATTTTACAGACGTAGTTACATTTCTGTTAGTTGTTCCATAGCAAATAATGCAAAACTACAAACGCTTATTTGCTTGTAGAGTGTTTAGACTCAAAGGTCATTATTCGCAAAATTTGTTGTTCATTTAGAATATTGGTATACGGACAATATCCTAATCCTGACGCTTGGTATACATATGTAACGGGCTTTATGCCTATTTCAGTCATGCCCAAAACGATTATCTTCGCTTCACCTCAGCGGAAACTCAGCCGGTCCCCGTTATGTGCAAAGCAAATGAAAAACTTGGTACACATCGTAAGATGTGTCGTGCCTGCAAGTTTGCCTATATATTGTGTTAATTCATGGGATCTGCCGCCCACGTTGTTTTTCTGCCATGTTATACCGCGTGATAGTATTGTTATGTTTTAAATGACGAACTGTTAATCACAATTTGTTGTGTGCGTTTGCTTATGTACGCGTGTTTGCATAATGCATGCTTAATAATATACACCATAAAGTATGATCATTTAGTTTTTGGTTTAATTAGGTCTGGGAGAGTTTTGAGGTTTTAGTATTTTTAGAGAGTTCTAATTAACGATCAACGTCAACGATTTTAAGTGTATCAGATTTGAATGTGAGGGTTGCTTTCTTGATTTACGCATTAGGCGTATGTTAGCGAATAAGTATGTATGTATCAGGAAATAAGCGAAGCAATCATTTGCTTTTGACGCAAGCTATTATACACGTACATGCTTGTTGCACGTTATTGCAGCCGGGATCCGGCAGGGACCCGGGAATTATTTTTGGCTGGTTCAACAAGAAAATTGCTCAAGGTACCGCTGTCTGAAGAACTATGATATAATTATAATAGGGCTTATCCAGGAGGTAATTACAACCAATAATTATTCGTACGGCGGCTTCGGACTTAATTTTCAACCACTATGCTCATTGAACATATGCTAATTTTTGCGTGGTTAGTGGGCTTTATAAAGTCTATTGCACGAGACCAATAACTTTTCTAAGAAACTTAAACACCACAAGAAAACTGTAAATTTTATTTTTCATTAATCAATAAATTATTGTGCGTAAGGTCGATTGTCTTGTTGCTTTGGCTACCACGCTAATACAATGTTTTTTTACATCAACGGCTATAGCTCTGGAACAGATAAACCAATATGGGCAATTTTTGTCATTGATTGAATTTAACCACTTGCTCATAATGGTAAAGCCATGTATCCGTATGTGTACCTTTACTGGAGCTGAGATCAAAAAGCGCACTTTTTGACCAAGGTCAAGCCGGGTTTAGTTATTTTAGTCTACAGTATAGTAACCGCGGAAGTATTATGATAAAATTTTCACAGTACATGTAATATGGAATATGGACCAAGCAGGTGTAATATCTAGTCTTTAACATTCCGGTCAATGAATAATATAGCAAAAATTAAAAATTTGGTGTCAAAATCACGCAGGTAATGGTTTTTATAAAAACTTGAGACTGATTGGCCGCATTTGGTCTGAATTTCGATAGCCTGTGCACCCTTAGCAGTATTTATGACCATCTCGGACACTATAGTGAATAGACATAAAAATTATGTTGGACGAAATTCGTGAATATTTTTACTGTTATCATTTATTGCTATAGCATACTTGGTTTTATTTGGAGCAAGATTCAACTGTACTATTTTAGCTTTTAAGACAGAGACGCCTCTGATCTCATTCCTATTTCAGATTTGATTTTAAAGTACGTGCAAAAACATTTATCCGGGACCGAATTTTAGGCGAAATGTTTATTTTATTGTGAATATTTTGGCAATAACCGATCCCATTTGACATCAAGGTGATAGGGATACATCTATCGTTGATGATTACTCTAAAGCGGAAATTTTTAATAACTACTTTGTCTCTGCCCTCACGGCTAGTAGTACGTTTATACACAATACAGTAGATCTTTCTAATGTTCAACTTTCATCAATTAGCTTTACGGAGGATAAGGTGCTTTAACACATACTTACTAGTGGACTTAATGCAATTCCTCAACTTTTATTATTAGGGCTTGTACATATGCTAGCGGCTCCTTTAACTATTATTTTTAATCAATCTTTTTTATCAGCCAATCTTCCGTCAGACTGAAAAATAGCTAAGGTTATACCAGTTCACAAAAAAGCACTAAGTCTTCACTCTCAAATTACAGGCCAATAAGTGTTCTTTGTACTTGCTCTAAGGTGATGGAATCCATTATGTATGATGATTTGTGTGATTTTTTTGTTAATAACCCTGTGATAAGTACTAACCAATATGGTTTCCTTAAAAAGATCCACTTTATCACAATTGATAGATACTCTTAACTCTTGGACTACTGCAGTAGACGATTATAAGTGCATCGATGTAGTATATCTACACATTGCTCGAGCTTTCGATCCGGTTCCTCACTTAAAACTTCTTTCGGTTTTACAGTCTAAAAGGTGTCACCGGGATTTTACTTTCATCCATACAAAATTATTTTATCGAGCAAGAAACAGTGTGTTTCAATTGGTTTGTCTATTTCAAATCAAAGAGATGTACTGTCCGATATTCCACAAGGAAGTCTTCTTGGACCTTTTTTGTTTATAATCTATGTTTATAATCTATATTTATGATATGGTTTCTGTGCTAGATAGTACAACTGTTCTATTGTCTGCTGATGATTCCGAAATATACTTCTCGTAATTGTGTTACTCATCAGGATAGCATAACAGAAATCTCTCGCATTATTCAAACATATATCGAAAAGCTTAATGTTTGGCTGGATGACAGACAGCTACAGCTTTCTTTATGTAAATATTCGGCCTCTGAGCTCGGACATGGTAATCCTAGATTACAGTATGTTTTATCGGACGGAATTTTAGCTTGTACGGATAAAACGTGTGATCTTGGCATTCTGTTTTGTGATAATTTGAAGTTCTCAATGCATTGCACTAACATATTCATAAAGGGCATTATTCGTGTTTGTTTAATTTACAGATCTTTTAGTGTACTTGATGTTACTGTTCTTGTAGAATTAAATATTACATTCGTTTGACCTATTTTACAACATGGATCCGAAATTTGGTCTCCGTATTTAATGCGAGACATTCAAATTTGTGAGCGTGTTCAACGTGTTTTTGCACGGAGGCTACGTGGTTTTTTGACATCTTTGTTATGATGATGTATGAAACTTCAGTTGCCTCCGTTGTATCTTCGTCGGATATATAAAGACTTGATTATGGTTTACAAATTAATTCATAATTTAATTGACTTCCCTTTTACATCGCTTTTCAGATATCGAATTTGCAGGAGTACTAGAGGTCACCTGCATAAACTCTATGTTGAAAATTCGAGACTGATTGCAGAAAATATTTTTAGGAATATGGAATAACCTCAGGTTATGATATTGTAAGTGCATCTTCACTTCCGATTATTAAAATCGCCACAGTTCAGTTATTTTCTCTGATTTATGGAAGCATTGAATTGTAGTCAGTACACTTGGCCCATCTCTTGCTCGCCATACCAAATATGTAATCTTTCTTTATATACTTGGTTAATATAATATTTCTATTTCTTCATTTTTATTATAATTGGGCTGGTAAATAAACAAACAAACAGACAAAGGAGTTTATTACCTATCCGTTGCGCCGTATCTAAGCTCTTGCTTCTTACTGGCTAGCTAATAGTTATCAATCAGTGACTACGAACCGAACAGACCAGAACAGAAGTAGTTAAAACAATACATAATACTCCGCATATTCAACAATAAAAACAGTTAGTTATCCAGAACGCAGTTCCTAACCACTTTGCAGAATACTTAACTAAAATATGCATATCCCGATTTACGAAAACTACAGGTGGTGGTGCTTGACGCAATTTATGTTAACAAACTTGCAGCTTTGTAAAATTCTCGAAGTTGCATACGTTACGATGGCAATTTTAATTACTAAACTTGAAAATTCCGACGAATTACACCTAAACAATCATATTCTGCCACGCGTGTTACGTTGCAAATTTTAGTTTGTTAATACAGACTGCAGGTCTCCGAATAAGTATTATTAGCGCCCATCTTGTTTTGTTAGTTTAAGGAGAACAGATCCTATTAAATTGAGAAGTATATCTTCCTTATATTTCAAATAGTGAATTGCCTGTTTTGAACAGAAATTGACCACTTTACGTATTAAATGTGTTTTTGGACCACAACTGAAGTAGAAAAAGAACCCGCTGTTGTTGCGGAGATAAAACATTGCTTTTAGATGTTTACCGACTCACAAAAATAGAATGCGAATAACAATTTGGATACCGGTTAAACGCTACCCATTTGTGGCTGGGCGGTTTACACACATTTTATTGATCAATAGGAACATATGGATTGTCATTCTTGTCCTCATACGTCGAATCACGCTTGAGATCAATGACTATAATACTAAATCTTTTAACAATGTCACTGTGATCTTTAGCCTCTTATTTTTCAGGTTTGTTTTAAATACACGTACAGAACCTACAGGACCGTCGCAAGCTCACAAAAGCGGAGGAGTTCAACAAAAATTTGAGAGGAACGACATTTTACATTCATTTTATAGCAACACCATGAGTTTTATGTTTGGCAGTACCAAGAGGGCAGCTCCCGTTTTAACTCTTGCGACGCCCCGTATACCAGTTTTGCGAGACAGTTTGTTCCATGCTATTTGTTATAGTTTTAACTGGGAGCGAAAAATTTATCCAACGTGTTTCCGCCAAGCTACATTTTTTGCCTGTGGCCATCGTTATGTTTATATTTAATGTCAAATTTAAAATTTAAATTAAATTTTTAATTAAGATCAAAAATTTCAGATTTTAAATAAAGTCCCAGTTAAAAGCAAACACTAGATTTAGTCAAAAAGTGTGTATTTGTTTGCACCTGCCTCTTCTATAGTAGAGTATGAGATAATATATATTTGAAACATTGAACTAACTCTAAGGCTAACATAAATAGTAGGTTGTAAGCTCTTTACAGTCTGGTCGTTTTTCCCCAATGACGACTTTTCTACATGGAAGGAACTTACTAACAAATCCACTATGAAGCCCTTGTGCACGAATGATAGCTGATAACTCATTTTTGAAATTACACAGACTAGACGTTGAATTGTACGTCCACGTAATGCAGTCACTATTTGTATGGCATAACGCGCAACACAATTCCTCGCTATGCACATCGGTATATGTTTGAACATTCGCGCCTTCGAAGTCAGTGTCGGCGAAGTATATACATTTCATCATAACTAAAACATTACAGCAGCAAAACAGTCGCAACAAGAGCAATGAAAGTTTAAAATTTTTAATAATAGTCTTCGAGATTGAAACAATATCTCAAAATGTTGTTTTATGTAAAACGCCAGTACACTCAGCAGTTCCATGCATTTCCTGATTGATATATAATTTCATTTTAGTTTTATGTAAGCTTGATACGTAGAAAAAATTTTTAAATATGCCTTTCACAACACGATTGATCCATCTCTGAGACCAAATTGCCGTGTTTTTAGGCAAATACTAATGTTTGTTGTGGGCTGTTAGCTTAACAAAATATAACTGCATCTGCACTGTTATCGCGTAAATGATATATCATTACATTCTTTTGTTAAAACAACACAGATTTGCAATATAATCAAAAAAATTATGAACTTTATACGGTAATAATAAAGCATTAAACCAAATCGGAACCTTTTTAAATAATATATCATAGCCACAAAGACAATTTCGCATTGAACAGGGGTAAACCTTTGCTGTTTCATATTTGAACCCGAGTGGTTCTAGCGAAATATAACAATATTAAAGATAGGCAATTCAAAAAATTAGCTCACAGTTAAACAAGCTCACTCTGTAAGTATTGGGCTTATTGGGGTACAGAGATTCATGTATTTTACGTTTTAGTTAAAAATATGTAGTTTTTAACACACATTTTTTCATTGTCCTGTGTGGAGATGCTTGGTAATAAATAAACTTCCATGAGCGGGCAATACAGATTGTGGCACTTTGAAATCTGGTTCACGACGTCTACGAATTTAGGTCGCCCGTCATGAGTTAATCTGGCCATGGTCTACGAGTCTGTGTGTCAGTGCGGGCCATGAGTCAAGATAATTGACCCGTTTTCAAGCCTGCACAGCGTAGTGAATCTACAACGCCTACATAGAGACAAGGCTGCTTTGAGAAATCCTCCCGCAATCTTTAGCGCCCATATTTAGTAAATTTACACATTTCTGGGGATTTATGGTAACAAATCCCATTCGGCGAAAATATTCATTGAATAACAAAATTTGTTCAGCTGGCATTAAGGCATTCCCTATACTTTACAAATATTTCCTTTTTATACACGATTTAAAAAATTTGCTGTGACATTTTCCCAACTGATTAAAAGCCTGTTCAATGCCGTCTGTTATAAAGGGTTATCGTTTCTTTTCCGACAGTGTCGTGATGTTGTTATTTGTTATTATTTTAACAGGTTAGAAATTGCTGCATCCAGAGCAAGGCTCCAATGTAAAAACGAAACGCAAATGTTCCGCATTTACTTATGGCGAGGGCATCGAAATTCATGATTTATAGTGTTGTAAAGGCATATTTAAGTTCACACCTTTTTTAATATGCTATGTTGTACTGTAACTGAACAAGCAATAAATTCTATTTAAATAAACTGAAAATAACCATACTGCGTATTCCACTAATTGTTCCTTGTGATTGCGAAACATTTGAAATGCCGAGTTTGAGCGAGCAAACTCTCGAATTTGAATCGTATGTCCATGCAACGCAGCTGTTATCAGGCGCTGTACATAAGGCACAGCATGATTCTTTGTGCTGGACATTGCTATAAGTTTCAACATTGTCGCCTTCGAAGTCAGTGCCGTTGAAATATGCACATTTCCCTGTTTTTATTTTATTACACGAAAACGAATATAATAAATTTGACAAATTATATAATGCTTTGAAAATTTTTTTATTCTGTTAATGTAAATTCTTTATGTCTAACGCTGCAGTTTCTATTAACTGCTTCATGTTGCGGTGTTTGTTGGCGACCCTGTAAACTCAAACTATAGTGAACATAAACATTATAGGTGTCACTGCCACAGTTTCTGTTGAACCAACTCTACATTTAAATGCCATAATGCGTTAAACAATACGTAATGTGTGCTCTACTGGAATCAACAAATACGTTTTATTTTGTGGGGAAATTGTACGGATACTTAAATATATATATCGGATATATGTGCTTCACAAATAACCTGAACTTATATTACTGTGTCCGTTTTCCGAGTATTAAATAGTTTAAGGTAAAATGAATTAGTGTGTTGTGAAGAAAGCGATATAAAATTTGTCTGCGAAAGTGGTTTAGAGTAAAACGGTATAGGTTTACGAGGACCAATCCAACGAGTTTTATGTTTTATGTCGCTTTGTAGTGTGGAATTGAATCGATTAGAAAATTTTAGCTTTTGAATCCGCTATTGCCTGTTTATTTGTTTTGACGCTAGTAATACGGAGCGACCGAAAAGAACATATAGAAACTGTGTAAAAAAATTCGGGTTTACCATTATCATGGTTAGACAAACGGGGCAATAAAATTACTAACGATCATACAATCAGAATATTCAGATACCATATTATTGAAGAAAACATACCAGCCTAATTTCGCTCTGTGTGTTAAAAACGTTTAGGTTCACTATCCGCATCAATATGTGAGGAAACGACATGAACTACAAAGCTGTAATGTAAAAATCTGATTAATGTTAGTTTACTTCTATGGTTCACAGAGAAGACAGGTAGATAAGTCTTCTGATATACCAAAGAATTATAGGAAAAAAATTTATCATCGACAATTACAGAAGATCCGAGATATGTTAGATGAAAGCCGGGTCACCTTATTAATGATTTAGTAACACATAGTATGTAACCAAAATACCGGAGTGACATAAAGTTTATACCACAAATCAACACAAATTGTATTAGTTTGTTTGCCGTCAATATACGGAATAAAGAATTATTGTAATAGCGTAACGATAAAAACCGACAACACATACAATAAACTCTGGGTGGTCATCTCAGAAAGTAGGCCATTACGTGGAAGTGTTACTACCAAGGATACAATTTTCACAGTATTTCAACACTGTTACCGTTGTGTCGTCCAAGATACGAAATTAAAAACAAATTTATGTAGTTAGTTTAGTCTCTTTGTGGGAGCAACCATTATTCAGTGCGCAGATTTTCATCGTTTGTCGCATTCTGTCAAATGGTATTATATAGTTCGATGGTAGTCATAATAGCCTGCTTTACAAAGTGCCAAACGATTCGGATATCTGTATTAACAGTGACAGAAAAAGCATATTGTCATGGCACTGTAAAGCCAGAAATGAAATTATCAAAGTTACTGCACGTAATTAATAGTCAGGAACAGTATTCTCGGAAAAATGAAATTTCCGCCCATAGCGAAGCCTGTTAAATATTTCGAATTCACAATGTCCTTTAGTGTAGAGCATTAAATCAATTTTTAATCATAATGTGCAGGTATATTTTTGCAGTATTATCCCTTATATCATTTCAGATTTAATAAATTTAAGAACAGTTTACTCGTTATTGCATTTACCATTTGTTTCTAGGAACAGTACGCATTTTAGTTAAGTTGAAGAAAGTTTTGTCGACGCAAAGAGTAACGCCGGTTCCCCTAAGCGTGCATAGGCCACTCAATTCGAAGTTGTTACAGTTGGTTGTCTGCACTAGTAGTATGCAGACTTTACTTCAGCATTAAAATTGTGAATACTTTTTGAGCTTTACTGCAAATGCTAACGTGCGCATTATATCATAACAGGATATGTCTTGCAATTGGCCATGCACGACAGACAGCTACTCTGAGATAATAGTTACCAAACAAAAGAAATGTTGCAAAATGTAATTTTCAATTTCTTACTGATTAAATTTATCCTAAGAAAGATCATCATATTGAGTCGTTGCAATATACGTTATTAAACGCGATGTTAACTGCAACACCTATACCTGGACAACCGATCGGTGGAATGTACTAGTTTTTTTACCATTGTATGCAATCATAGAATGGCACATATAAGTGACATTATTTTCCTGTATTTCCTTTTCTTTGAATGCAGCGGTTGAACAACCCTTTATTTCAAGTAAATTTCAGTTCGTAATAAGACGTTATCGTTTATAACCTAGTAAGGAGTAAACTGAAGGCGTTAAAATTTTCAAAGATACGTGACAGTAAATCAAATTACCTGTAGTAATTATATAAATTGAGAGTGATCCCTTCGAAAATTTGTTCTCAAATCCGCATGTTTTGGACCAACATCTTGTCGGTTGAGTAGCTGTTATTTATAACTGGTGATTGGCTATTAGAATTTGGATAGAACATTCATAGCACATAGACCAATAGACAGAAAGCTTGCACATAAATATCGAAGCAAGAATTTTTCCACCATGGAAAAGCATGTGTTATTAAGAATATTAAGCCTATTTTTGATGTTATCAAATATTACTTGGAAATGTTTCCTGAGTTAAGATAAATATGTACAGTGCACTTCAAATGAAATTGCTAACTCAACGGTCTCCACGGAATGAATATATGAATCAGTCCATGTCCCTTTGGTAAGAGAGATAATAGCAAAGAACACGTGTATAAACGTGGAGGGCGCACCCGTCAGAGAAATAACAATGCAGGATGTTGTTGTCCAACAATCACAAGTGGTAAGCAGCATTAAAAATTAAAACTAATTAGGTATATTAAATATGTTTAACAAAATCATTTTTTTAATATTTCTGATTTGTGTTCGTTTATAACCTGATTCTGTATTTGAACGCATAATGCAAATGTACATAAGGCGCGTTCACGTCGTTGCTAGAAACTAAAAATTGTTGCTCAAATATACCTGAACTTTTAATCAAAATTTTAAAACTATTTAGCATTTCTGGTAAATTTAAGACCGTAAACTCTGTTCAAACTTTTGCAGCAAATTTCGTTAGCCAATCAAAGATAACGTACCTTGAAAAAATCTGAATTCAAAATTTAACAGAAGTCGCAAAAAATTTAAAACATTTGCCTCATTTTGCGTTGAAAATTACAGTAAAACAGCCAAATTTTGGTCAAATTGAATCAAAATATGTTAGAAAAATTAGCTTAAATATTGAACTCAAAGTTGAAAATGTGAACTCACCTTAGTCAGCAGGATATAAACGATTTGTTATAGATAAATATCTTGATCAAAATTAACAACCTACCCAACACTCCACTATAGAAGCCGTGATCTTGGTGTATGCTTTCTAATCCATTTTTCACATAGCAATATTTTTTTAGTGGATCGTATGTCCATGCAGTGCAATGCATTTGTGATGTACATATGGAACAGCATAGTTCTTTGATTGGAACTTTGTTTGCAGTCGCCATATAAGCTCCATCAATTCTAACATTGCTTAAATAGGTGCAAACTTGATTGTCTGAAAAGTTAAAACGACAGTATACTTCATATAAGTGGATAAACCTGCTCTTTTTGTTGCAAATATACGTACACATACACCCATGAAACGGCATAGCTAGATTTGGCACAATACAAATTGGTGGGCCCTTGTCCTGTGCCATGATTATGTCTATGGCACAGGCAAAAAACTCCACCACAGCTCAAGCTTTAGACAGAACATAAACCCATTCACATCGTGCCCCTTACCGCACTGAAGGCCCTGGACTGAACACTGCAAAACGTGTGAATAAACTTTATTTAAAAAAGCATCAAACTCAAATTAAACATTTCAAGAAGACACGTTAACACCTGCAAATAGGCTGCTAAAAAAGAAGTTAGGAATTAACAATGCCTTCAAAAAGCCAAACTGACCCAATGCAGAAAAACTGTCCTTACTCTTAGCTGCTAGTGCACTAAAGATTACACCACCCAATCATCAGATAGACAGAATAAATGCAAGGGGTATACTTGTAATGGTTAAATTAAACAATAATCGAGCATCCCAAATGCGCTCTCCAAAAGTTTTTGCAGTTTATAAATTTATGACATCACTTTGAAACAGAAGTGTATCTAGCTCACAATCGTCTCATGACACCCAAATTGTGGCTTGTTCACGATTATTGCATGACACTCAAAAAAAATTGGAGGTAACCCATCATTGTCGTATGATACTGTGTGACGTACAAAATGTTGTCGCTAGACTACGATGATCGATTGACACCCAATCTAAAATTGTGGCTAGCCCACGATCACCATTATCCAGTAAAACTCAAAATTGTGGATGGCACAACATTGTCGTACGACACAAGAACAGAAGTGTGGCTGAGCCACCACCATCTCTGGACAGCGGAACAGAATTATTGTGAGTTCACAATAATTGTGTGGTACCAAAATAGAGCTAGGGTCAGCCTACAATTATTTTGTAGCACCTATACAGAATTAAAGGCTAGCAAACGATTACCATATAAAACCCAAACCAGAGTAGTGGCTAGTTTACCACAATTTCTTGCATGGTGGTAATGGGAATAGAAATTCCCATGGGGATGGGAATGGCATGGGATGGGAATTATTTTGATCCCCATTGGAATTCAATTCCCATGTGGTAATATTTGAAACCGATTGAAAACAATTTTGTCCGCTCCAAACAATTCACGCAAGTGCAAATTCTTTGTCAACTTTGATCCACGGTGAATCATGTTCACTTCTGAGCATGGCGCATTTGCTTCGTACAAGGATTGCTCAACATTCCCATCACCATAGGAGACGCACCCTATAGCCCGGATGACAGCCAGCCACGGACGCCACCGAAACAGAACAGCGGTTTAGTTCATGATTATTTCATAGCTACCCAACGATTATATATTATATTGAACCTAAACACAATTGTTGCTATCCCACGTTTACAGTAAGGCTCCCGCGAAGAAGTGTCACCCACAATTATTGTACGACATCCAAACAGAATTGTAGGCAACCCACCGTTGTCGTATGACAACCTTGTGATGCAGAAAATGTTGTCGTTAGACTGCGATAATCATTTGACACCCAATCAAAACTTGCGGCTAGCCCACGATCATTGTATGAAATCTACGATCACGTAGGACATCCAAATAGAATTACGGCCAGCTGAAGATTATGGCATGGAACTAATAAATAATTGTGGCAAGCCCAACACTAGCACAAACAGACACAATCGCACTCATAAATAATAATGGCTGACCCACGATTATTGTAGCAGACAAAAACAATGCGAAGGTTCCCCAAGATTGTTGTATGAATTCCCAAATAGCATTTCGTAACGCCACAATTATCATATAACACGCAAGCCAGACGATACCTTATTAAAAATTGTGGCTAGCCCACGATTATTGTACGAAACATTAACATACTATCACTGTGATACAGCCAAATAGAATTAATGATAACTCGTGATTATCGTATGCAACCCATGTAGAATTGTGGCTAGCCGAATATTAGCGCAAACGTAATGACACCCACACATAATTATGCCTGTCCCACAATTATCGTGGGAGACAAATCTAGTACTCCGGTTGCCCAAGATTATTGTATAATATCCAGACAGAATGTGGCTGTCCCGCGATATCATACAACACTCAAACCAGAACTGAAATTAGTTCAGTATCACCGCATACCACCCAAAATCACGGTGAAGCCACGATTACAGAGACACAGGAAAATAGCAGCGATTAGTTCACGATTATCTCTAGACTGCAGGACTAGACATCCATTACTTATTACCCTCAAACACAATTGTGACTTGCCCATGATTATCGTGCGACGTCCAAGCATAACTATCGCTAGACCGGTCGTATGACACCATTACAGAATTGTGGCGATTACATGATTAGCGTATGCCATTAGTATGGCTGACTCACAGTTATCGTAAGACACCCAAACAAAATTATTGCTTAGCGCGATTATCGTAGAGACCAAAAAGTGCTGAGGTTAGCCAACCATTATCCAATAACACTCAAAGGGTGGGGTGGATAGATCACTTTTATCTCGTGAAACCCTAAGTCGCGTCAACCGCATATGACTTTAAACAGAGCACGCTTGCTCTCAATTATATCATAACAAGCAGAATTGCTGCTAGCGGTCAAAACGTATGATGCCCAAGCAGAGTCGCGGCTAGCTAATGCATAACACCTAAATAAAATTGTGACAAGCTCACAAATAGTGTAACTAGACCATAATAGTGTGATGCCTAATGACATCCAAATAGAATTGAGGATACACCATTGCCTTGTAATACCCGAAAATAGTACGCTGGCTCACGATTGTTGCACAGCACGTTACAAGAACTGTGGCTAGCTCACCATTATCGCTTTAAACCCAAAACGCGGCAACACCACAACTACATCGTGATACACAGAACTGTGACTAGCACACGATTGTCATATGATACTTAAATAGAATTGTTATACATATATTATTGTATTACACTCAAATACAACTGAGCCTGTGCCACGAATATCGTACCACACAGTAACAGAACTGTGGTTAACAAGGATTTTCGTATGACACACAAACAAAATTATGGCTAGCCCAGTACTGTTGTATGATATCAATACAAAATTTTAGCATGGCTATCGCGGAACACCGATTAAAAATTATCTCTGAACCGAAGTTATCGTAAAGATGTGAAAAGAATTATGGAATCCCTACGATTATCGTATGACACTAAACATATAATTACGGCTAGTTCACTGCAATTCCCTGCTTATCTCATTGCGATCTCTTGACGCCCGAAATTATGGTAACACCACAATTACCGTATCACACCAAAGAGAGCTGCGCTAGCTCAGGATTATCTTATGATACAGAAAATCTAGTAGAAAAGAGTAGAAATAATCTAACGTCGGGTCTGTTTACTGACAACTGAGGAACAAAGACGTAAAATGATAAAGAGAAGACAAGAGCACCACAAGGATGGGAAAACGTCTACTTCGACAGAGAGACATTTCGGAATCTCAAAAGCAGTTAGGTAGGAAGGAAACAAATATCTGACCATACTACGTGTGATTAGGCTTAATGGTCAGTCAACCTTGGAAGCTGTATTTGTACCGACTAGGCACGAAAACCCGCGAGGCAAGGCCAGACCACCTGGCGAAAACTACGGCTATGCTTTTCAGATCAGTTTATTGAGACTGACATTCGGCTGCTACAATGGCGTCGATGTCACAGCTAGTTAGCCGTCAACAGTGTTTAAGCAAACTCGACAACGAAGCTGAGTGAAGCATTATGAAATAGCATGATTGAACTCAGCAGACAGAACGGAAGGAATAGGAACAGAGACTAACTTCGACTAGGGGTGTTGATTAGGATTATAGTGACCCAGTCCGGCTTTTACACCCGATCTTATCACCTATCTATCCATCAGTAAAATTCCAGCGACATCCTGAGAAATTAAGTTCTGCACCTGTGACACTATTTGAAACAAATATTGGTGCTACTTAATACCACACACTACATTAATAAAACAACTGCACCTTGATTCAGCAATTTTGCAAAAGACGGCAACGTTATGATTTCTGCTGATGTATCCGAGTCGACAATTTGCGTTTCAATTTGGTTGCATAACGTTTCTTTTTGTGAGGAATTTGTCTTGTAGTGTACGACGGTTGATGACGTCTCTCTACGATGCCGATTTGACGCAGCTGAAAATAAGCTATTACAGTATTCTAGTGACTTTATCCAGTTACAGCAGTTCAAACAAGCAGTGCGGCATATAAAACTAGTACAAAAACGAAATGATTTACAGAAATCCGAAATTTAATAATAAACATTAGTTGGTTTGTAAAGTGTCCAACGTTTCTAAAAAGATCAAGTTTATTACAAATTTATATTTGATATTAAATAAAATTGCGCGCACGTCACTATCATTGCAATTCACAAGTATATATCACTTTAAATATCCATTATTGCTCCCGCCGTTCTGCTTGTGTACTTAACGCGTGATGCGCACCAAAGAAATTTCCTGTTTTTGGGTTTTGTTTTCAGTTATTGCATTTCGAAAATTCTCAAATTAAGACTAGATGTTGCACCTAAACCGTTGTATTAGAAAAATTACCCTAGCTTTATAAAACTAGGAAAATTTTGTCCTGTAAGATATTGAAGTCAGAAAAAGGCAATTGTTATTACCGTAAGCTAAAATGATTGACAAAAAATTTCAAAAATCATAGACGCTAATCTTATACCCATTACTGGTTTTTGTAATTTTTTTGTTCCTTGGTATTGTTTCCTGGGCATGTAGTAGATATCACTATTCAAAGAGTAGTGTAATATCAAGATCGATTAAGTAGTCAATACAAAATTTTTGGTGTATGAAAGATTAACAGGACGAATGAAGATCTTCATGGTCAGAAATAAGGATCGCCTCGGTATTTGTTGTGTGGAAGAAAATCGGACTGTAGTCACGTGCACTACGCATGCGACACAGTTTTAACGAACTATGAAATATGTGACCAAAAAATCCAAACAGGGCTGGGTATTTATTCACAATGCTAAATTGACGTACATTTTGTACTAAAATTCGATGTCTTAATACCGTATAAGTCGCGGTTCTTGAAGCGACATTTCATACACTTGGCAGTCAAAATTAAAATGCTATTAAAAATTGAGATAAACCAGATGAAACACACGGTAACAAGAGATACACACGAAATTTTTATAGTTTATGCAAAAATTCACCTGTGATTGCATGTTAATTTAGACTGAATTTCACTTGAAACTCAATGTTATTTAACCCGTGCCAAACGCATAGGTATATTATATTGTAATGATTCCATACAGAGACGGATAGCAATAACTCCCGGCACCAAATGAGATAAACTTATCTGCGTCAAGCAACCGAATCCTGAATTATAGAGTTTCAATACATATTTGAAAAGTACATGTCATTTTGCGACTTTTATTTAACATTTTAACGTCCATATTACACAAACGTGCATAGTTCGCACTGTCAACTGCTAACTATGTGGTGCATGTTTGCAAATGTGTTGTTATTCGTTCTCTTTGCGATGTTCCTTAAGGAACCGAGCAACATCTCCAAAATAGCTCAGTGGTAAGCGTACACCGCTACTCGTTCAACACGGGTTCGATCTCTGGTATTAACATGAGTTTATCAAAGATTCTATGATACACGAATAAATTGGTAGTTAAATATAGATTACAAACAAGAATTCTGATTTTCCACATATTATAGTATATATATTTCATTTAATATAGGATATATCACGATCTATTAGTTACCACTAGGTAGCCAGTACATATGTCTACAATAGATAATAATGTGCATCGTTGAGTTCAGGAACAGCATAAAATTTATTATTACCGCTGGCTTCACCCTTGGGGCGTTTAAGTTAAGTTGTGTGCAAAATGGCTCTAAGCTGTCCAACAGTCTCATGAGACGAACACCGTTTCCACGTATAGCATTTCTAGACACCCCGGACAACTAGAGGAGTCTTACGTGATTGCGAAGTTTTGCATGAATAGTCTGCGCTGACTATGAATTTCGTCCGATACAGTCTCCCGCGACTATAGCCAAAACACGAGCCAAAATTTGAATTTCTATCTCGGCGTCTGTCAAGAATTGCTCTTGTGCAAAGTTTGAATCTACACAATGTAGCGCTGCCAAAATTTTAATTTCCCGCCTCGGCAACTGTTAAAATTTAAATTTCTACCGTTTTAATATAAATCAAAACATTAACCGCGTAAATCAGTGCGCCATGACAGTATAGTCTGGCCTATATAGTCAGCTTAGACTTGACAGATTATCCAGAGAACCACATATGGCTGTAAGGAAAACATGTATAGCTAGATCGTGCTATAGCAATGTCCCTTGAATCTACTTTGATAGCCGGACAAGACTAAGCCACACTGCAATCAACTTATCGTAAACAAGTCACTACGTAATAGCAGACATTAATTTCAAAAATACACGTTTCAATCCTGCAATCAATCAATCAATCAATCAATCAATCAATTCGCGATCAAAGTGAAAAATAAAAATTTCCACTTTTTAATAAAAATATAAAGATCACATATCTAGTGCTTACAATATTTACATTAAATTACGTAATTCTTGAAATTTTGTTGCAACTATAATAATTTAGCAAGCGATTAAGTATTTCTCAGGTTCTTTCTATCTACTGCGTTTAAATCAACGCATCTTCAACTACAATGGTATTCATAGATGGCTTGTTCTGGAGCAGGGGTCAAACAGTGCCATAGTTTAAGCTAATATTAGGCTGTTTTTTTGCGATTATGATTTTGGGTTACGTTAGAGGTAAACCGATTCAGCTCAAATTTTAACTGGCGTTAGGTGGCTTTTCTGTGGAAGTAGTACCGCTGAAATAAGCAGTCGTAAGAGGATACAGCAGGGCAAATTACAATTTTAGTGCAAAATGTAAGTTAATTTTGTTGTGTGTTCTCGGCTACTGCCCCGATCTACTCTCAGTAGATGTATAATGTAATATATTTTTAAACCGTGTTGACGAGTTGAGTCGGATGGTGTCAACATTAAGTAGATTCTTTCAGGAGTAAGGAGCTACGACTATTTAAGTAAAATTCTAAGCCTTCTGTAACATGTTAGCCTAATATTTTAGCTGGTTTTCACGTCATACCATTCAGACCGTCGTAAGTATATAAAATTTTGCCGCAAAAATGGTGCTGATGTTTTTTAACCTCCCTACAAGCCTAGTTCAGGGGTCCGAAACTGACTGTGTTTTCTTCAAAATTAACCATTTTCGTGCTGGAGGCGTATATTGTAAAGGACCCATTTTGTTATTGCAGTATATAACCTGTTAAAAACCAATCTGATAAGACTCCTATGTTCACAGCAAATTAACATTAATAGGCTATCTACATGACACATGGCAACATCGTTAATGCTGCTCGACAATTTTGTTGTAGTATGTATAAATGCATCAAAGTGATTTTATACGAGTAAGGTTAAATTGATTCTACAAGCTAAGCATGGGCACTGCTGCCTGGGAGCCCGTACCCTTGTAGTGCATAGGTTACCCGTATACAGCAGTCGGGTACGCGGATACCCGGGTATTAGGTGTTTTGAATGTTACATAGAATTCATTTTCCGCCGCCTTACAACTCGATTAGTTATTGTCCTCTTACCTTATTACCTAGAGCTATACCATAGGCCAATTTAGCTACGTAGAAGTACACTGTATATGGACATACACATGATTTACTAGACGTCCAGGTTTCTATTTTGAACACCAGGAATTTTAGCTTGGACAACAGGCTTCTCCTAATAAGGATACTAATGAATGTTTATGAATTATGTAAACTGAAGCTACCGGTATCTATCTTGGATACTTGTATCATCAAGAATAGTTCCGCATATATAATCCCAAATTTTATAGCTTGCATTGCTTAAATCCTAAATTAAAAAGAAAGCGCAGTAACAAAACTAGCAGCTAACTACAAAATGGTATAGAACTTAGGAGTGGATATGAAGTAATACGTAATAAGAAACTAACGAACTCATGCCCGATCTCTACAAAATACAACTTTTATATTATATTACATTCAACTTAAAGGTATCTGGATTGGCCACTAGATGTCTGCAAATAGTAACGGCTTGGGAAATGTTTTTAAAACATTGCAAACAACCTGTACAAATAGCTAGCTAAATATTATATCATATTTAAACAATGCCCTTAACTGCTCGCGCGCGGTGGGGCTACTTTCTAAGGCATCAGTGGATGGTTTCGAGATAGGGAAAATAATAAAATTAAATGTGTATTCAGACTTCTTATATACAAACACTAATGTAATAAGAAAAAATTTTGCATATGTAGATCATAGATTTTGAAAGTTTGTCCACTAGGAGGACTAAATTTTGAAATTTTGAATTTCCCCAATTTTTGAAAACTTGTGATAATTTTTTCTTAAATTCCGCTATTTTTTTGCCAATTATACCTCAGCTTTGTCAATTTTTAATTTATTTTTGCGAATTTTTACATATTTTAAGCGCACCTTCAGTTGCTGGGGCGCACGAAGTACTACGGAGAATTGGGACTTGGCTTGGCAGCACAACCCTTAACACGTAACCTTGCCCCCTACCTCAATGATATCAGTCCATTTATGTGTTTATGTGAAGCCTAATATGCGTTGTACGTTACTCTTGCGCAGCAAAAACGCTTGGAAAATTTTGACTACTGAATCGCTTCTTGTTTAATCCTGAACCTTGAATTTAACTTTAACTCAATTTAAGTCCGAATTTGGCTGAATATGACTCAAAGTTGAAGCATTGCATTCGTGTTCTATTGGTTTTGCCAAAAAATCGTGAGAACCTGTTTTCTCCAGTTCATAGTATATTATTAATATATAATATCCGTGACTGATAAGTTGTGAAGAACGTTTAAGGTTAACGTAACGTAATCGATGTGGTTCGTAAAAGCATTTTTCAGTAGTTTTAGTGATTCTGTTTCGATTTAACATCAAACAATTCAACCCTCTTGGCGGATGTAATGCTCACCTTTATACCTAAAATATCAGAAATAAAAAGGAATATTTTACTATATGTATACCTATTTGGGATATATTTCTTACCTAATATAGCTAGAAAAATATTGTTTATCATAAGCAAAAATTCTTTTTATGTAGGAATACATCGTAAAGAAAAAATTGCCGAAATAGCAAGGTGGTACTGAATATTTTGTACTAAGTTCTTCATGGAAATATTTTTCATTGATTTTCCTATCTATAGTAAAGGGATAATTGTCAATATATTGAGGAAAAATTTCCAAATTCAAAATTTTTTTTAATCTTAAGAATAAAAATTCTTTATCTTCTGTACTACAATTTTATATTAAATATTTCCTTTAGCCCTATGCCGCATGAATTAATTTGCATTTCGTGCATTGTTAAAGAATGTTTTGGCGCAGCGGCGGATTGAACCTGGGTCGTTTGGTTGCGAGTCTCGTAAGCTACCTACTCCAGTGTCTATGAGCTGTTGCTCTGTTCCTTAAGGAATCTCGCAGAGCGAGTGAATAACAACGCGCGTGCAAGTACACGCAGCCCGATATAAACAGCAAATGTACCACAAATAATGAGCATTGTATCACATGTGAGACAATATGACCCACATGCAATGGGAAGAAAATACAAAGGCGATTGCCGCCTTTTAGGGTATATGAAAACTCAAACCTTAGGTAATTGCAAATATTAATTCCAGGATGGCCCCTGTGTTCCGAGGTCGATAAAGGGATGCAAAGGCGAACCCCAACCGCTATGGGAACGAAACGGTTTGGTCTGGTTTCGATTGGAGTAATGAACTTGTATGGTTGTTGCGACCCTATGTTTTCCTGCCCTGGGAAGAGTAAATAAAGCGACTTAGGTCATTAGATGCTATGTCAAAGGGACTCCCCATTATTATAAAATAAAATGGAAAAATAGGGGAATTCTATAGAAAGGTATGCTGAATTTTTGTTCAGAAGGCCTAAGTTAATGAAAATAATTTTAAGGTAATATATGTATAAGTATAAATACTGCCTAAATCAGGCGTAAGCCTAGCCTAATTTAGTGCTTTTTATGAAACTCAACCTTTTACCCCTAATGCCTAAAACCAAATAATATTGCGCCAAACTGGAGTTGAATTTATAGAATTTGAATAGGCATAAGATACACTCTGTCACGTTTTAAGGTATTTGTGCAGAACTTGATTAATTTTAGGATTAAATTATAAGGGCAAGATGTCCAAAGATTAACAGGGCGCGTTTGAAGCAAATCGTATCCAACTACAATAATTTGGTATATATCTCCATCTGTTCGAGAAACGGGGTCAAACTACACTATGTTTTAGGCAAATATCAACCGTTTTTTTTCAATTATAGCTCGCAGCTAGGTCGTAATTGAACCAATTTAGCTTAAGCATTCACAGTGGATGTGACCCAAGGCGACTTGCTTGTGGAGTTAATATCGCTGAGACATGTGATTGTACGAGAAAAGGCACCCACCCAGGCAAACACAAACCTTAGAACCAACTCTAAGCACACTTTGCTGAGCTGTTACGGTTATAGTCTCCCAGCCTGATATGATCTCAGTAAATGTAACATCTATACATATACTTCCGGAACTGCATTAACGCGATAAATCAAGCGGTGTCAGCTCAATCCATTCATGGGTTAACCATCTAGTGTACGTCAGTGAAGACCGAAGTCTTAGCCTTAGCCATTAACTGACGAATTTATCTGGTTTTCATAGCATTGCTTCAGGTTGTCAGAGCGGTTCGAATGGTACACAAAAATATCTTACTTTTACTGAAAAGCATATTTCAAAAAAATTGGGTACCAAGCATAACCAATAAATCGAAAAATATTTTTGTCCTAAATATAGTTCGAATGTAGAACTACCGGTCATCAAAATTGACAATTTTCGGGCTGTAGGCGTGTTCCTAAAAGACTTTGGTATATGATGCATCATCACATCATCAACTTTCTGTCACAGTTTCTTTGCGAGTCGATCAAGTTTATGAAAGTAAGGTATATAATTAAAATTAAATTAATTCTACCAACCCAATGATCATAGCGCAGCAGTTTAGTACAGTTACACTTTTTAGTAAGATAATGCAAACAATTATTTTTCAAAGTCGAAGCTCTGCTTTGCTAACTATTATTTACAATACGTTTATAACAAACTGTGCATCAACGCAGTCAAATGGGTTTCTACTCAGTTGCCGGGTCGTCAAATCATTTGACTACTTCAATCAGTGTTCTGAGTGCTAAGCACATTTCTGATAGAGCAATATGATCTCCAGTGATAAATTCGTCTTTATCTTGATTCATACCTGTCATTGGTTTTGGTATTGTAATAAGAGACGTTTCCGGTTTTGTAAACGGCTGAACAATTTTGCTATTGCTAGCCCGTGCGACTTCTTCAACATGTTTCGCAGTCTGGACAATTCTGAAACTAGCAATAGAAATATTTAAATTTTTTTCTAGCAATTTTGTCCTCAAGGCACTAGACAAACAGTGTCTGGAATGAATGTGACATCTATGTTTTATTAATATATCATACATATTCATACAAGAGGCGAGGGATTAACCCCATGAGGCTCCAACCCCTAGGAGGTAGCGTGATCCAGTTAAGGGTCAGCAACCCTTTTCCACGCCGACGAGGGCGCGCGCAAAGTTTTGGTTTTATATACAAAAATCAACGAAAATGTGCAAAATTCTAGGAAAAATTGGTAAAAGTCAGAGGAAAATTAGCAAAATTCGATGGAATTGGAGAAAATTATGAAAACTATTGAGTCCTAAAAAATTTCTGATATTTATTCCAACCTGAAGAGCCCACCGCCTACACGCGCCGACCATCTTATTCCTAGCCCGCTGAGGAGAACGTCTCACCCCCACAAAGAACCCACTATCCCCCTGGCATTTCGAACATCGCAAATTTATGCATTATATTTATATACAGCAACGTAACGCTCGCAGTTAGTTGCTGTTGGGTCAGGCTTATGGATAATTCACATTAATTAGGGTGCATTAACCACTTTCAAACTGGCACGCCAAAGACAAGCAACTGTTAACGATGGCACGCCAGTTACTCGCTGCTTGTTAAAATTGGTGTGGCTGGTATGACAGCATCTACAAATTAGGATGGGAAAGTACGGGGTGTCGGGAGTGGGTGGGTTGGAGACCTCGGGAGGGACGAAGCCGTAGGGAAGTACGTGGCCTCGGTGGAGTGAGGATAGGAGGCATCGGTGGGGGGGCCTAGGTTACGGGACATCTGGTGGGAGTATGTACGGGGCTTTTGGGGGTTGGGTAGAGTACGGGGCCTCAGGAGGCGAAGGGGCCTCGGGGTTGGGGTATGGGGCCCCGTGGGAGGTACGGGGCCTCCCGGGTGGGTACAAAGCCTCACGGTGGGATGTGGTGGGGTAGAGGACCTGGCGTGTGGGGTACGGGGCTCTGTGGTGCGGTACGCGGCCTCAAAAGTGGGCGGGGTACGGGGCTTCGGAAGTGGGTGGGGTACGGGGCCTCAGGAGGGGGTAAGCCAGACTACCCACGCTTTTGGATGAATTGATTTTGCATTGCTTCTTGAATTTCAGGGAATAATCCACTTACATAAGACGTGCTTAATTTCATACAACTGTTTTCACGGGCCGTAGGGTTATCGACAAGCCAGTCAGCCGGCAGTCTCACCGTTGGCCGTCCTATAGCCGTTGGCCATCTCCCAGCACCATTAGAAAGCATAAACAAGCTTACAAAATTTAAACAAAATAAAATTATGATGCAGCTGTTAACTGCTGAAGCAATTTTTTCAATGTTAGATTTTAATGGATGACAGATCTTTGTGTCAGTTTGCTTAGCTTCCTAGACAATACAGCTGGGCGGAATACTGATGTTTGTCTTTTGTGGGGTATTTTCAGTAATCTGCTATCTGACTACATTGTGCGTTTAGAAATATCGCTTATACCGTAGATGCGGCACTCATGAGCGACTGTTCTTCATTACAGTAGAATGACACACTGCTATTTATATTATATTATAGATAAGTGACTTGCCCTTGACCTGGTTGTGTTAAATTTTAGTTGCAGTTTAAAATATATTGTATGCCACTAGTTTATTTTCATAAGGAGGTATACAAGCATAATTGTTGATAATTTGACATTGAAATGTGCTGCGTGACTAAATATAACAGGCAACATGCAAACGCCAGAAATTTGTTTGTACCGCATAAATATAATTATAAAATCCCGCCTGTAATTAGTGTAAATAGTGCAATGTGTAGATTCGATACACAGAAGCTAATCGTTTTTCCTTTATTTTATATACAAACATACAAACGTACAAACATAGTACCATAGTTTAGCTACTTATTTTATTTATGAAGTGCCGGATGTGGCTGTGCCTTTTTGTCACGAACCAGAATTGACAGAATTCGGCCCTAGGTACACATCTTAAGGTATATGATGCATTACAGTTCTGTGTAAGAGATTAAAATATCTTACAATTGCCCATAAGATACAAAAGTTCCTTATAGCTATCTACATTAAACTAAAAAAATTATGCAGCCATCCTTAACATATCATTGTCTCTTACTGCCGTACGAGACAAAAATGCCCGATTACTGCACGCATTTTTCTGTGAATCCTGCATTACATTGAATTGCTGTGCTGATTACATTTAACGCGTTATCGGAGTCGGCACGGAGAATATCATCACTGTTACAACTGCTTCGTACAAATATATAACTTTCACCAATGTGTGCTATATAAACGCGGTAAAACTGGTATTTTATTTCCTATATCTACGAGTCAGCTAATTTCCAATCAGTGCTGCATGTAATATACATGTAATAGTTGTAGCACAGCTATCGTGCGTTAAGTGATTTGTACGCGTGGTTGTGACGAGTTCAGACGAGTGCGACAGCACGAGTTTGGACGAGTTAAACAAAACAACCGTGCGTACAAATCACTTGACGCGCGCCTGGCTGTGCTACAACTGACTTGTAATACAGCTAATTTAGCTAAACGTGCATTAAGTCATTTTGATGCACGGTTTTAACTATATAAGCTGTGTTACAAAGTAATATTATATGCATCTAGTCAACAAAATCTTAAGCAAAATTTCAGACTTTAAATAAATGTTAAACTGTAAAGCTAGGCATGAACGTCGTAAGCATCTTTGCGACTTTCATAGGGACGATAATACTGAAAATTTTCATGTTATTGCTAGTATAGAATTGGAATGAACTAGATACGAACACAAATACTTTAATTCTCTTATGTATTTATATAACTATTAATGTATAACATATATTGTAACCTATATTGAAAAATATAACAACAAAGTAGTTTACCGTAAGACCATCTATAGTGTGTATTTTTATACATTAAAACAATAGAATGAAATACCGAAATAATTACAGCAAACTAATAGATAAACTAATAGTTTACCGTAAGACCATGTATAGTGTGTATTTTTATACATTAAAACAATAGAATGAAATACCGAAATAATTACAGCAAACTAATAGATAAAACAGAAAGGGGGTGAGTACCGCCACTTATATCTGATCTATAGATGCCTGTCAAATTTCATGTATATTGAGAAGTCTACAAGTTTTAAGAGTTTTCGAAATGCATTTGCGTCCCTAGCTTTGACTAGAGCTTGGTTATCAACGAATTCGGGTAAGGAATTCCATGGGTCAATTACTCGGTTTGAAAAAACTGCTTGGATATATTGTTGCAGGCTTTGGTTTATACCGCTTTAAGCTGTGGCGTCTCAAATTTGAGTGTGAATACCGAAAAAATGATTCATGTTTAGATCGATATCATTATGCAAACATTTGAAAACCATTTGCAAGTCGAAATGTAGACGTCGCTCCTCCAGTGACATCAGTTGTAGATGGCTCAGGCGAGATACATATGAGCTTGACTGAATACCTGCCTTGCCATACAATCTGCGAGTGAAATAGTGTTGTACACGCTCGGTAGCATCGATATCATTTAAATAGCAAAGTGACCAAACTGGGGTGGAATACTCAAGTAGTGGTCTTACGTAAGATGTATAAGCGCTCACAAGGATTGTTATGTTGTTGGTTAAAGAGCATCGAAATAGTATATTTACCATTCGATATGCTTTTTTGCAAATATGCCTACAATGTATCTAAGATTTAAGGTTTTTTGATATAATGGCACCAAGGTTTTTGTAATATTCAACTGATGGGAGAGATTCATTGTTAAGAAAATACTGCAAGTTGGGATTTTTCCGTCCTAGATGCAAAATACAACACTTTGATGGTGAAATATTTAGCTGCCACATATTAGCCCAGGCTTGGACTGAATTTAGCGAGTGCTGAATATTTTGGGGCAGTTCTTCTGCACTTGAAATTGGGGCGCCGCTGTATAATTTCACGTCGTCAGCAAAGATTTTGCAGTTTACCTTTATATTACATACAATATCGTTTATATACATAAGAAATAATGTTGGACCAAGCATACTACCTTGTGGCACACCTGATTTTACGGCAAATGCGTCGGACACGGCAAACTGGTCGCCAAGCTTGACACGAAAGGAGCGCATTTTCAAGAATGCAGCTAACCAGTGATACAAACGTTCTAATATACCGAATTGCGTGATTTTATATAACAGTTTTTCATGAGATACAGTATCAAAAGCTTTAGCAAAATCAATATAAGCAACGTCAACCAGGTGTCCACAATCAGCTGCCTTGGTCCAGTCGTTTAGGCTCACTAGCAACTGGGTAGCTGTTGAATTTCGAGAAAGGAAGCCGTGCTGATGTTCGGTTAATAATTTGTTACACTTCAAGTGTTTCTCTAATGATTCATTAATTATTCGCTCCATAAGCTTGCAAATATTTGACGTTAACGAAATAGGTCTGTAATTCAGTGGATCTGAAGCGTTCCCTTTCTTGAACACAGCTATGACATCAGCAGATAGCCAAGCTTTAGGCAACACTCCATTTATAAAGCTCTGCTCAAAAATATGCGCTAGTGGAAAGCAAACTGAATCACGTAGTTGACGCAAAAAATATTCAGAAAAACCATCAAGGGAGTGACTGTGCTTCCCCTTTTGGTTTTGTGAGGTGTTTATGGACAATTTGCGGGGTGAAGGCAATCCAACTGGTAGTTGAATTGTTGTTTACACTTTGCTCCATGCATGGAATGTTGCCATTATCATCAATATATACATCAGAAAAGGCCTTGGCAAAAATATTACATCTACGCTCATCATCAGTTACAAGTTCCCCAGTTTGGTTTCTAATAGCACTTACGCCGGCTTTGGCGAAGCAGCGTTCATTGAGGTATTTGAATACGTTATACAGATTTCCCGAGTTTAATATTTTGTGTTCGAGGTTCTTTTTAAAAGAAAGTATGGCTTTTGAACATTTTCTACTGTGTTCTTTGTAAATGGTAAAGTCGTTTAAAAGCTTCCCTAGCCACCAAAGTTACGTTTTTTTGCACAGCAGATCTGACATATATTTTCGATATATAGTTTTAGAATAGTTACTTTTAAGTGTCTGAGGTACATATTGTGAGCAAGTATGATTTAAAATTTGTACGAAACGATCCCATTTCTCCTGAACACTAAAAACGCTGTACAATACTGTATCCTAATCTACAGAAAACAAGTAACAATTTAATTTGATGTAGTCTGCCTTTCGAAAATCGTAAACGAATGAACTACTTCTTTTCCGCGACTGGATTTGTCCCATTAATTTGAACTCAATAGATAAATGGTCAGATGTTACAAAAGGTTCAGCTTGATGAATATCAAAAACATTTAGTTGAGATGACGTTAACAATAAATCCAGTATGCTTTCTCCTCTAGTTTTGAAATGCACCAACTGTGATAAACTGGTTTCAAATATAACATTTAAAAAGCACTGATATTCTGGAGAATTAGGCGCCTTGTAATCTTTGCAATTTATTTGCGGGAGATTGAAATCTCCAATTAACGTGATGGGCCACTGAATATCTGATATTGCAGCAATAGTTTGCATTAAATTACTAGTGTACTCGTCGAAGGCGTTAGGAGGTCTATACACACAAACTAGTCTATGTTTCGTTGGTATAAATATGTCAATAGCAATTAGTTCAATATTGTCATGATTTGCGTGATACGATACGGGAAAACAAGAAATTTTTGTGTGAGTAATGATTGTGGCTCCACCGCCCCTAGAAATCCTGTCTTTGCGAAACGCTTTAAAATTGTTTGTTGAAAACAGCGAATCGGTCACTGTGTTATCAAGCCAGGTTTCTGATATTGCTATAATTTCTAGGTGTTCTTTATCCAGTAAAGATTGTAGATCATGTAGTTTGTTGCACAAACTCTGTGCATTAAAGTAAATACAGTTGACAGCCGCTGTTTTAAACATTGCAGAATTCATCCCGCCGTTGGGTTTAAATTCATAGTAACACTGTTGTTAAGGTATTAAAGTCATAGTTTATAGGGTGCTGCTTTCCCCCAACTAGGCGACCATTTTCTCGCCGATATCCCCTGTAGACTACCGTTTTTCATTTACCACGGCGTAATGGTCGGTGTTGGTACTGTCTACTGAAAGGGTTGTGTTTAGTTCCCGCATCTTCTTACGCATTGCACCGTAGCGTCGCCGATCTTCGTCTGACATAGAACGTCGGATAAACACGCCTTTCATGTAGGGCATGGTTCGCAATCTAGGTGCCTCTTGAAGTAACGACTTAGCAACGGTCAATGACGGCAGGCGAACCTTTAGAAGCCGCGGACGCACATCAACAGTTTGTGTGTGGTTGCGGTGATGATTAAGTACTCCCATTCGGAATACTTCCTGAACAGTTGCTGATCGGTCCAACTGTTTGACGAGCGCAGATACGGTAGCCAAATCGTTTCCGTTTTCAGGAAGGCCACTAATGACGATACATCGACGAAAATTAGCTTCATCGTCTTCGGTAGAATACGGGCGCAGAACCGCAAGAACCAATGTTTCTTGATGCGATAGAAGCATATGACGTTGATGATTTGTTTAATGGGTCAGCAGCTGTTGTTGAGTTAGCGGGTGGCGATTTGTATGCGGGTGACAGGTGTTCTAAAGCGGTGGAGACTGATGAAATTTGACGTTCAATCGCTTGTAACTGTTTGTCATCGTGTATCGCTTGAGGGACAGATCCTGGCATCATGAAGGAACGGCGGCATCATGCCAAATTTTCGCAATTGGAACACATGATCAGAATGCGGTCATTTAACGCCAGCCAATCAACAAGCGAATGGTCCACCGAGCTGCAGCTAAAGTGGATCCATTGGGCGCAGAGACCACACTCGAAACACTCGTCGCGACCGTATTGACTGCACTCTCTGCATGTAGATGGTCGATCCGGATTTAAGTCGTATTGAGCCTGTGATGGTGTTTTGTGATTGTGATCATCAGTAGTCGACGACGATGGGCGTTGGGTATTTGATGAACCGGCTCCAGTCGATGGTCGTGAAGTGTTTCGCGATTTGGACACAGCATGATTATTAGTAGAGTGTGCCTTGTTTGATTAATTTGATGATGCGGGCGTCGGTGGAGGCATGATATCGCAACTTTTGGCAGCGTAAATTAGAGGTTAGCAGAGTAATTGTTTCGTAGCTAACAATAAGGCAATTTAACGTCCGGGGACAATAATAATTTTGTCAATAGTATATAAGTTTAAGTGTATATTTTTAATTTCTGGTGTAACGCACCAGCATGCAATTCTTCTTTGTTCTTCGTCCTAAAACTGAATGCAATTGGGTTAAAACCCAATATATAGTATTGGGTATATATAGTATATGCAACAAATATTTTAACTCCGGAACAGCAATTTCGAAACTGTGACCTCATTTTAGCCGCAAAACTATCATGTCTACCAATGAATTTGAATTAAGATATAAGAATTAGTCTATTTTATGATGTATATATTTTATAATGCAGGAATTGATGTTTTATTTAAGTGTAGTAAATTTGAGACTTTTCTCTAAATTGTTATTTTGCAAATTTGCAGCTTAACGTTTTGCTTTTATTGCAGCAGACAAACCTGAGTTTCCCGATACCATTGTTAAATGGTGAACGCATGCCAGCGTTAAATATTTGAAATCTTCGCAATACTAAGCACAGTGGCACAGCTTTTCAAAACACTGCAGTTATATACAGTACGTCAAAAGCTGAAAACTATGTCACAGCCCTCAGGCTGTGAGAAAAAGTTTCATGTACAATGTGCTCGCATGTGACTTTTGGGAGGGGGGCGTTGTTAAGGGTGAGCGGAACCTTCAGATGACAAATATATCTTGAAGGGTATCCAACTCTTACGGGAAATATAACCACCACAACGCCCTCTTATCAACACGAATAAGCTAGGATTAGGCCAAGGGCTCCACTTTTGCACTAATTTTTAGATGGTAGCATGCCATTTGCGCTAATTTGTAAATGGAGGCTTGTCAGTTGCCTAATTAGCAGATGATGGCATGCCAGTTGCACAAATTTGTTGATGGTGGCATGCTAGTAGCACTTATAGATGATGACATGCCAGTTGCACTAATCTGTAATGGTGGCATGCGAGTTGCATTAGTTTGTAGGTGTTGGCACATCAGTTGCAGTAATTTGCTGATGTTGGCGCCTGCCAGTTGCACTAATTTCTAGATGGTGGCATGCCAATTGCACTAATTTATAGCTGGTAAGATGCCATTTGCACTAGTTTGTAGACGGAGGCATGTCCGTTGCACTAATTTGTAGACTACGACATTCCAGTTGCCCTAATTTGCGAATGGTGGCATGCCATGTGCACAAATTTGTGTGGTGGCTGTGTTTTAAATAAGTGCAACTGGTATGCCACCATGTACAAATTAGAGCAACTGCTAGCGTTTGCAATTTCATGCATTTGGCCTGCCAACTTCCAAAGAATGTGTAGCTGATGCACGTAAATTAATGTGAACGATGCATTAATGTATACAGTGTCTATTTGTTTTCACCACGAGTTATTTATATTGGCTGGATTTTATGCGGTCTGCTTTGTTGCAAAACTTTAGTACTGGTTACATAAAATTTTTTGCTGCTCATCATCAGCTATGCAAGATGCAAATCATGTTGGTGCTAAGATAGTTTGGACTGGCGATGCTTTGAATAAGCGCCATACGGTGGAGATGTTTTAAACGCTAACAATACCATCAACTCTCTTTTTCAAGGCTTAATAACGTTATACGATTTCTACAATTCAACGATCTCGGTCTTTTTTAACAGATATAGATTCCAATATATATTACTCTACTTAAAGATGTCACTAACCTGCGATCAATGATTTATTTTTGCAACTGCTAGGGGCAAAACGGATGGACCTCTTCTGGACAACGGAATGTGGAAGCACAGCAATCTGTCAATCCATACAACGCTGAAGCGGCTTCAAGTTTATTACGCATGATTGATGTTATAATAAACTATGCAAGTTTTGTTAAATCTCAGCTAGTTTCTCGTCAGGGGCACGTCTAGCTTTGCAAAATTTTCATTGTTATAAGACAGAATTCAGGTTGCCAAATTATTTAAATGAAAAAAATAAAATATAAAAATTTTCTGTTTACTGCTAATTTGTTGAGCGTAATTTTATTGTGTATTGATAGCTTATAATCAGATATAACTAGTCTACTGCGGAAATGATGGTAATGAGCATTGCTGCGAGGGCCGCTAGTTGTGAGGCTGCCATGAGTAATGACGAATAGATTGTGTAGCTCAAAAAACAATAGCACAGCTCATCTTAAAGATTTATACGTATATTCTTATCTTATTATAAATGATGGTAATGAGCATTGCTGCGAGGGCCGCTAGTCGTGAGCCTGCCATGAGTAATGACGAATAGATTGTGTAGCTGAAAAACAATAGCACAGCTGATCTTAAACATTTAGACATATATTCTTATTGCTTGCTACAAAATGAGTCTTACTGTCCAGAAAACTCGTAGGCGAACATAGTTACTGCTGTTGTAACGCCAAGAGCCCATACTGCATTGAATTTCATTATTAAATGGATGTAAGCTCCGCAATTAATTGCTCTGAGTATTTATATATAGAGCAAAATAACGATTTATTTCTAACCAATTACAATATAAATAAGGTAAACTAATAGTCACCAAAACAAGAATGGTTCGTAGTAAAATGGATTTTAGTATTCGGTATCACAAATATACCATTCAATATACTTTTAAATTTTTACTTAAATATACCAATTTTAAACTATTTAGTAAATTAATCAACTTCCAAAACCAAATTTAAAAGGTGGTATGAAAGATGGTGATGCCCGCAAAGATGGTTAAAATAAAATGTCGTTTTTGATTTGGGTGTGATAGCCGGTCGGGTTTGACTTTTCCCGATCTCAAACGAGTCGATCTGCTTCCTCAGAGAAATATTTCAAATTGGCAGATCCCTAATGACCTTGAATTAAACTAATTATTGTTTCAATTATGGGTTGTTTGTATGTTGTCAAATAGGTAGTTTGCTATAAAACTTTCATCGGAAAAATGCATTAAAACAATATAATACGGTATTACAAATTTAACACATTTCAAGGGTGAAGAGCAAACTAAAAACTAACGTCCAGCAGCTCACTATAAGCCCTATTTAAAACGACATTTTTGGCTCCAAATTAAATTGGATCAAACTCATTCGGGATCGGCCGATACATTTCAAGGGTCAAGAGCAAACTAAAAACTAATGTCGGGCAGCTCACTATAAGCCCTATTTAAAACGACATTTTTGACTCCAAATTAAATTGGATCAAACTCATTCGGGATCGGCCGATACGTTTCAAGAGTCAAGAGCAAACTAAAACTAATGTCGAGCAGCTACTATAAGCCCTATTTAAAACGACATTTTTGACTCCAAATTAAATTGGATCAAACTCATTCGGGATCGGCCGATACATTTCAAGGGTCAAGAGCAAACTAAAAACTAATGTCGAACAGCTCACTATAAGCCCTATTTAAAACGACATTTTTGACTCCAAATTAAATTGGATCAAACTCATTCGGGATCGGCCGATACATTTCAAGGGCCAAGAGCAAACTAAAAACTAAAGTCGAGCAGCTATTATAAGCCCTATTTAAAACGACATTTTTGACTCCAAATTAAATTGGATCAAACTCTTTCGGGATCGGCCGATACATTTCAAGGGTCAAGAGCAAACTAAAAACTAATGTCGAACAGCTCACTATAAGCCCTATTTAAAACGACATTTTTGACTCCAAATTAAATTGGATCAAACTCATTCGGGATCGGCCGATACATTTCAAGGGTCATGAGCAAACTAAAAACTAAGGTCGAGCAGCTACTATAAGCCCTATTTAAAACAACATTTTTGACTCCAAATTAAATTGGATCAAACTCATTCGAGATCGGCCGATACATTTCAAGGGTCAAGAACAAACTAAAAACTAATGTCGAACAGCCCACTATAAGCCCTGTTGAAAACCACATTTTTGACTCCAAATTAAATTGGATCAAACTCATTCGGGATCGGCTGATTTAAAAAGACATTTCTCTCAGCAAGCAGATTTATGTGGACTCGTTTGAAATCTGGAAAAGCCTAACCCGATCGGGTTTGACACCCCAAATCAAAACGACTCTTAATTTTATCTATCTTCGTGGGAACATCTGACAGTAATTCCAGTATAATTTGTTTCACGTTACAAACTAATTATATTTTCATCAGCAAAATGCTTGAAATTGTCTTTTATATTGAGCAAACATTTGTTGTAAAATATTTGGTGGCTATTTCCGCATTTAAAAATTCGAGCTTGACATGGACTATGAAGCGTTTTGACAGTGTATTTTTGTAAGCGAATATTTGATACGTTGCAAGAATTGCGTATTGCTGTAACATAGTGGCGCTTAATAAAAATATGGTCTTCGCTTAGGACACTAAAAACTGATACATAGAAGAATTAATCAGAAAAAATATGTTTCAGATTGAGCATGTCCATTTTCTAAAATAGTTTTACCTTATATATCGTAGGAATATTATAACTAACAATTTATTAGCTAAAGTACAGTTTACAGATGGCATAGCCAGGAAAATTATATTAAATAATGTGGTAATTTACAAAATCGGAAAGATATTTATTGATTGCAAATCTAATGGCGTTTTATTCGACCTAAACGAAAATATCCCTGAGAGGTCTCATTAAACGTTCATCATGGATGCTAATTACATTCACAGTAATTACATATCGCACGCTATATAATTACCTGAACGTTAATTATATGTCGCATATTATATAAAATATTTATCAATTATTTAATTCAATATCATATATATGGCATAACATTAACAAAACATATCATATAAAATTATGTACTGTAGGGAAAAATTGTGCGGACCAAAATAAAAACCCTTTTCTATAGCGTTGTGGGCTTACCCAGTCGCATCGTCCGCTTCCCGGGAACAGTGTCTATGCGATATCGGTTCCATCGACAGTCATGGGAGGAGCGACGCTTAGTGCCAAGGGATCCATTGGCTTAGCATGCCGCAGGTGAGCTTTACCAGTTTGTCCGGTCCGGTAGTACCTGTGTCTATATGTGGGTGGCATGATTGTTATAGGTCCCCCACGGAGACTCAAGCCTCACTCCAATGTACACGTAATAAGATCGCTTAGTCGTCCCCTATCGCCTTTCTATAGGAAGCCTGAAATATAGTGGTCTAAAATTTTTACTGCTTTACCGTTCAAATTTTCAGTGATTCCCCGTATTCAAATTATGATTAGTGAATTCCTCCGTTTAGAATTAGTTGGTTTTCTTATTGTCGACGCCAATCGGATTAAGCCAATAATCCCTAGACGACTTCTGGCACTCACGAAGTGATTCTTTCGAGAACCATTAAATTTCAAGTCACATTTTCTTTACAGATTTACAATACATTTTAGCATTTGTTTTCGGTTTCTCTTATTTTGACCAGCACTGGTCGGTTTGATATTTGGTATGTCGCTGATAAAAGCGACCATAATTTGCTATGTCGAAGTCGACAACGACCAACGGGATCGCGATTTTTGATATATCGCCAATTTTTGAACCGCGCTTCCATTTGGAAGTGACTGTATTCCTGCGTGATCAGCATGAGCAGTATCAAGGTTTTACAATAAATGGCTCGGCCCCCGTCCCATTGTCACAGAGCTTCAAACAAATTAGACGCACGGACCAAGCTGTACGGTAGGGTAGAATTTTATTAAAATGTGCACCGGTTATGATTTAAATCCCTACGTTTGTAGATTTGTCGGATTTTTGCCAAGGTTTTTGGTGTCTGACTTCCATGATTTATGTTGTTAGCAATTGCTCGAAGTGGGTTTGACAATTTTTATTCTGACAGACATATCGCCTAAAGTCGTTATCTGACTCATTGTCACTAATATTCGTGCACTTTAAATTTTCACGCTGTGCGCCCTAAGTCCCAAAGCCTATAATCCCATTTTCCCAAAATTTGCATTTTGTGCAAATTTGTAATGCAATTTTGCTGTTGCAAAGTATTATGTTTTGCAGTTTACTAACACTGGTAAAGACATTTAGTTGTTCGCTATTATTGGAGGTCAGTGGCTTCCAATTTGATACTTTCAACGAAGAAAGAGCGAACACACCACCCCGCTGCCAGAACGAGATGTTCTCTCTCCGCTGGGAGTTTTTGCTGACATTTCCGGGAGAAGTGTCTGTTTCAACTTAGACCAGATGGAACGGAAAGAGACTCAGAAACAGATCCAAATGTGAACCAAAATTACAAAGAGACTTTTTTAAAACACGAAAACAAAACTTGGTTTATTGAGAAGCGATTGCAACTCAGCAAGCTCGCACAATTGGTAACTGTTGATCAAGGAGCATGTAGTAGGAAATTAGATTACAATGCCAAAATTTTAGGAAGATGCTGCTGCTACAAAATGATATCAATGGCACTACTTAATATAACGGTATGATGTCTAATTCACGATTATGCCTACACAAAATTTGGCAATGCACTTCGAGCAAATGTTGAAATCATTCACGCTTCTTAAATTATCGAATTAATGGTGTAATGGTGGCACCACTCTTTGTTTCATTCGGTTTTAGCTTGGGGTCTGACGTTTAAAGTTAATCTATTTGTATTTTATAATAAGAACCTGCTATTTTGAGTTTTGTATCATTTTCATAGAATCCAGCAGTTCACAAATCACTTCTATAAATAGTTCGGCATCCAAGTTGTTTTATTGGTAATGAAATACAATATAGCAAGGGCAAAAAATGGTTCATGAAAAAGCAAAGAATATCATAAAATACAAAATTTTCAGCCATACGAGGCACCTCAAATTCTTAATACATGGCTTATCTTCAAGCCTGTAATGCCGTAGGATTTCATCAAATTTTGAAAATGATTATCTGCATCAGTGCTGATGTGGCTTCTTGTGAGGCAAGAAAAATCAACTGTCAGATTCAGATCAGAGTATGCGCAATTTCAGAGTTTGAAATACATTTCTCCTCAAGTACAGATGGAGAATAGTTTCGACAGTGATTTCATAGTTAAATTTTCGTTCAGCGCAAAACGCTAAGCAAGCTGGGTACACTAAAATTGGTTCACTTTAGTTGACTTAGTTATCATCCTGCTAACACTGATCACAAGTGCGTTCACTAGATACCAATACGTTACCATCCGTTTGCACATATTGGACTCTATCCCCGCTCACGAGGTTGTTCCTGATTAAAGCAGATACCGTTTTAGAGAATTAGGCTTATCATAGTACATACTTATTGCAGAGACAACGATAAGCAAGGGAGATGCTGACCATATTTGTCTGCAATACGCTTTGCTGAAACATGCCCAAGAATTTGCAATTTCTAAATTGCTCTGCATACTACTAAATTATCACGCTCGTTCTTGTCTCTGCAAGTAATTTCTTCCACTTGTTACGCTTAACCAGCATTACACTTTCACCATGCTGACTTGCTGAACCAGCATTACATTAATGTCACCCTTGTGTGATTCATTTAGTGTCCGTTAACTATTTATAAATATCAAGCCCTTTGATCTTACCAGAGCCATTTCACTCGATTACTGCTTTCTCGTATCAGCGATCTATACCAATGGACACATTTACTCTTGTCTCCAGATCTCCTGTACGATAGGTCAAATTTGTATCCTCAGGACAGCGTCTCGACGCTCAGGTTAACTGTGGGCTGAGGAATTTAACGATTACTTTTTGTATTCTTACAGTATGCTATTAGAACACAAAATATTACAGAATAGCTTAACTTTAAAGGTAGTGTAACGATCCCTCAACTAGCCATCTATTAACAGGAAGAACGACGCTCGCGACCTGCGCACTATATAATCATTGAACTAAATTTTAGCTTATCCACGGATCCTCATCGCGGCACAAAAATCATTCGCTCTCTTATATACGTCTCAACTATTTTCGAGAATACAAACATGTAGACACAAACGATTGTAGTTGGCCAACATGAAACATGCGAATATTGTCACGTTGTGAACATACTGTGGTGCAGTATTTCATGAGCCAATCATTCTTATATCATATACGACAAGCTGCTTTTATCTTTGTTGGAATCTGAAGATGCCCTTTGAGTCGAAGCTGCCAAGGAACACTTTTAATGCATACAGTATGTTTGGTTCTAAGCCAAATGTCAACGTTTTACACGCCTTCAGCCAAGTTTTACATGGCCAAAAGTAGATATTATATATGATACTAGCATAATGGAGGCGCTGTCTTAACCAAACAAACATTTTAAGTAAACATAAATTCGCAAGCATTAAATGGGCCAACATTGACATAATGGTAAGTAGCTTCAGGTATGACAGCAATAAAATTTACAAATACCGCAGCTAAATGAAAGCCTTCTTATACCGGATCGGAGCACCTTAATCCATGTAGAGAAAGTCAGTTGCATGATGCAGCGTTCACGGATAAATTTGTGTGCACATTGCACAGTGTAACATGTATTGTGATTTTTATACCTATAGAATTTCTATAAACGGCATTGCTTATTGCTACAAGATCTGTAGCGCCATATTTTTAATGCACCATATTTGTGCCAATGTTCACGATTAGTACTGGACGATCTTCACAATTAAAATGCCGAAATATAGCACTAAGTAAGACTGTTGCCACAAGACATGTAGTGATAAACCGCACATATGGTACAGGTATTGTAGTTAATGCTAGGTGTAATCCTACACTTTTTGTAACATACAACATGCTTATGCAGCGTTTCCGTTATAAAAAACCCCATGTGAAAGTTTTGTCCACCCTGAATGTCTCTTCCACCATCAATTATACGGTGTCTTGGACATCATGGTGTTTCTGATGGTATTTTCAGATAGTATATAGAAGTAGTGTAATGTCGATAATAGTATGTTGTAGACTACACCATAAAATTTAAATAGTGTTAGCTATACCATGCTGTTATTTAGACGCAAAATATAATGGGCTTGTGTCTTGTGTCCTTGACACCGTCAGAAAAAACAATAGGTAGATTAAGACACTATTGTTACACTGATGGTGTCTCATACACCATCTATTGCATTATAGGTATATACCGTATACTACTGGATGGTGTGGTCTAGACCATTGGGAAACAAAACTTTCACATGGGGGTCTGTTATAACGTAAACCCCGCATTATTGCTACTGCCATGGCTAGTGCCAATGGTAGCTGAAATTTAGTAGATTTCAAGTATTGTCATAATTATCACTAGTTGCTGACAAGCGAGCGTGAAATAAAGCGAGTACTTTTTTATCTACAAGTAGTCATTTTGTGTGGTCACTCGCAACCCCTCTCGCTTGGCTTTGTGATTGACGTATATATCACACTAACACCTCTGTAGCCGTGAAGGTACTGGAAATACTAAAACTTCGTCGAACCTAAACCCATCGAGAACAATGCACGAAGTCATACGCAAAAAGTATACGCGCTGGTTTTTGAATAACCAAACAATTGTATCCCGCGTACCCCATAAAGGTCAGACCCCATCAAGCGAAACCGAGCCCCCTTGGAAGGGTGGCACTCCAGCACCCTTCCCATCGAGTTTTTCCCTGGAGAATTTTAGTTCAAACTGGCAAAAAAGTGGAAAAAATCGGCAAAAAATGGGTAAATTGGTAAAAAATAGGTGAAAACGGGAAAAACTTACCGCAAATTGGCAAAAATTGGGAGATTTTGAGTTCCTAAAATTTCCAAAATTTACACACTCCGTCCAGCCTATATATATGTTTATGTGGCTAGTAAGAATTCTTCGCTTCAATCGTTTCATTCAGTACAGTCAGAACTCAACTAACTACCTCGCAAGCGAGAGTGAAGCGAAGCGATCCTGTGGTTTCATATATAGTTGTACTATGATTAACCGAATCGATTGAGGCTTTATTCCAACACAGCTAAATGTTTTACAACATATGGTACCTTGGTGTCCACGAATATAGTACTTATACGATATCAGTAGTTTCAAATTATGGTGATATAACAAACTTGCGGACTATGTATACCTCACACAATGCTGAATATCACTGCACAGATGGCAATGCAATGCAAGCAGCAAGTTGTTGGCTCTACTGTTTACCACGAGAAAAATTCAAATATTTTAAGGTAAAGGCATGAAATCCATCATCCGTGTGATTTTCCTAAAATTTATTTAAAGCAATGTGATAATCATTTTGCTTTAGACACACCTGGGTTTAAATTATGACATCCCCGTTTACCATTCCATTTTAAATCGCATTTACAATGTGAACAAATGAAATAGTCTTAGTATTCGAAATGCATGGATTTATTTATAGCAACTTGTGCTCACCGCTGGATTTATCGTTCTACTTCACAAACGAAAAGAACAACTGTCTGTGTAAACTGTACCAAACATAGCGCCAAGATTACCAAATTTGATTTCGGATTTCAAATTCGTTGTTATAAATTTCCCAGAATGTCTTATTCTGTTTTAACAAAAATCCTAAACACATATAAAATCTGTAAAAGCGATCTATCTTGCTCAAGTCGACAATTCTATAATTATTGTGGATTACCCTTTAACACTAAAGCAATAACTTCGCCAATCACAGATAATATTTTTAATAAATTTTAAAGAACAGTTAAAGACAGTTAACCATCCAACAATTTGCAGTCGTGGCTAGTTTAGAATGCGCTATAGCAACAGCAAGGTAGACGGTTTATGCAACCTTATTGTACGAATGCGGAATATTTTTTAATTAGGTCTCACAACTACAATACATGTCGGATGTGTGCAAAAACATGTATAAGTACTTATTTCGCTGGTTTCTGTACCTTTGTAGCGAACCCACAAACAATAGCAGGGTCTTGAAAATGATTTAAAAATTTGCCAACGAAAATCAGGAGATGTATTTGCAACAGTCAGTGTAAATCTTTCAGTGCGACTGAAGAAAGATTTAGGGCATATATAACATAATCAGGTGCAATAAATATGCGCTCATGTCTAGAACGCTTTCTTGGTCGCAGTGCTAGATATCACCTGGACGAAGATTGAATGCAGCTCAATTGCGCAGAATTGAGCAATGAATCAACGCAACTTGGCTAATAAAAGACACTACGTGAATACATGTAGTAAATCTGTGTTTTTGTAAAACGGCTTTACCACTTGTTTTTGTACATGTATACCATATGTATGCCACTTCGTCAAGTCCACTACGAGCTATCTATATGTCGTACAAGCGAAAGAGCACTATGAACGTATCCGAGTTGATCATAGGCGGGTGCCGCAAAGCGATTGCTTATAAAGCATTGGAACTTACTTCGATCGAGTGTAACCCTCAAGAAAACATGAAACATATGGAGGTTTGAAGCTTTAGGCAAATCTGAGGTAAACAGTTTAAGACGTACCTTTTCCGCAAGCATGGCGTGATCGGTGTTAACTATGTTACCCCAGTAGGACTGACGTCAGTGGCGTTTTAGTACGATGAAGCGGGACTAATTGCGATACGATCCATTAGGTACAAACCTGTTCTTAGGATGTCGCTATTTGTGCTTGAAAGCGGTAGTGCCGATGAACAGATTCGACACTTTCGCAAACGATGAGGGTCGAAATCCGTTGCCATTTAAACTGCCCACTACATATCTGCCAAATGTAGATGTGTCTTGAGTCCGATGTCTAACTTAACCAATGAGGTTACCACAGGTCATAAGCACGTCATTTGATGGACATGAATTGACCACATCAGAAAAGCTGGCATAGAAGTCGTCTTTGACCTCTGTAATGCTGGCTTCAGTGGGAGCGCGGGTTGCACCCAGGGTTAGGTTCACTGGTTTACATCTAAGGCGTAGCGCCACCAGAATGGAACTGACTACTTCTCAGCTGAGCGCTGCAGATGAAAGCAGGGGGGGGCACGTCGTAGAGGCCTTTTCTTCTACCGTGCTGCTACCAGGATAGTAGAATTTGTACGGATTCAGGCACCCGTGCGGTATGAGAAGGTTCATTACTCTGGTGCCAATTCCAGTTCTAGGCTCTATGCTTCGATATACTCGCCTCGCCGATGCCGCGTGCGTGTAGAGATTCGGCAACTAGCACACATGCGCCACATTTAAGCAGCGTGCGAATACTCCATGAAGATATTTTCAATATTTCTTTACACAAATGGTGCTTGTTATGATGTTTGCTTTGAAGCGCTGCCCAGTTTTCACAGTTTAATATTTTATGTGCCCCTCACCTCTTGTATATATACGGTGTTATGTGTCATTCCATTATATACCGAGTACTTTTGATCCGTGTCTCCTGTTGCCAAAATGTTAAATATCCCCGATTTTAATGATGCTAAATCGTGCCTCTATAGTAAAATCTCTTGTTATTTTTATACAATTTACAATCTCTCCATTTCCGGTGCGCCTTCGATGTTACGAATTTCTATCAGGTGCTGTATCTCTTAGAGCCTAATTCTTTATACCACACGTCCTATTTTCGCACAAAACACAAAGTCGGCACAACATCCATGTATGCCCACAAAGTTGTTAACTCAGACCTGGGATGGCTTTCGTGGCAAATAGACGACAAATTCGATGATTTAAGGTAAAACTTTGTGTTTTTCAAATAAAATTCCATATTTCCTGTTCGTCTAGATATCGTTTTCTATTACAAATAATAATATCATATAGTATGTTATAAATATTTATACCATTATGTAATGTATCTAGTACATGGTTATACGCAATATATAATTTTATATGCTATGTTACATAAAATATTCTTTTACGTTTTAAATAATGTTTTATTGTGTAAAAATTGTTTTTGTCTGAGCTTCATAGTAAACCTCATTAAACTGGCTGTAGGCATTTTCATAATTTTTTTAAATGTTTAAGAGTTTTTAGTATTTCAGTATAGCGTTAAGCTCTACTGTTATTTCTGCCTACAAATTCCAAAAATTACACACCAATGTAACGTATCACTGCTGTTTCCGTCATATCATGTCCCCAGGTAATTTTTAGTGCCGTAAAACTATAAAGGGTTGCAGACAGAATACTGTTGCGGACAGCTACAAACATTCTAACGATTTGGCAAAATAGTGCATTAGTAAACTTATGATGCGCCGCCAACCATCCTTTTTTAACGCTAAGTACAAAACACTGTTAGAGAAAAACAAGCATTTATATAGCCAATTCCAAATTCAATGAATTTCTTTCGCGAACGCAGAGCGACTGATTACATAAAAGCTAGTTTTTGTTTCCTTCCAAAATGCACCTAATTGCTGCTTCGCCACAATAGGGTTTTCACAACGCACAACGTGCTTATGCGTGAGTAAACTTAAGGTGATCCCGCCAGCCATCCTGTTTTGTCATTGCCGATATCGAATCGCAAGTCTTTGTCGCGGAACAAAGGCTTAATTTCATTCGGTTTTTCGCTGACCAAAAATTGGCAAATATTGTATTTCGTTAATAGTGAAACGAAAACTAAAGTATTGCAGACTGAAAACAATTTATTTAAAATGCTCACACGCAAACTTTTAGAATTTAGCAAGAATGGCGGAGTTGCGAATGTTACATAGATTGTTATGAAAAGAGACATTTACAGGGCACTGCGATGTCGTCTGGTCATAAAAATGGAAGAGTGTATTATTGGTATGCGATGAAAAAATGTGTATAAATGAAAACAGAAGTTTTGATATTGAAATGGCTCATTTGGGCCTAGGACGATTTTTGGTGCAGAACATATTAACTCTTAAGTTGAAATGCAGACGTATCGAATCAGCATTTGTAATCGATCAATTTAGTCTTGATGCGGGCTGAAAAATATTTGCGTTTGAGCTCCGTTGATAAATAGCTTAGGCTTTTATCGACTGTATATACCTTTGGTCCTAAGATAGCTGAACCTGAAAGATGCCTTTCCGATACAGTCATGCTGGGTAAACCAACTTTACTCGACAAGTTTTAAATCGTTCGGTGTAGCTCTAGCTCTAACACAAAAATTAAAGAAAAATAGAATTCCGTAATTTTATTTAAATTTAAAATTAACATAACGTTAGAATGTGTAGCCAGGTGTTGATAATATTCGCATCCTTTGCTGGTGGGCAGACAGTTGTTAGTACTTCAGCTGCTACATATTTCCTTTCAGATCTAAGCAGAATTGAGCACGGCTGAAAAAAATTTTTTAGCTTTTGAATATCAGGTCCCGCGGAAAACGGAACACTGATGTCTTAATAATATGGGCATGTTGGGAAATAAACTGATCCATCGCTGAGTTATGTTGAAATATTCCAGTATTTTAATACATGTGATGTATCGTCATCAGAAAGTGTAAAAAATTAAAAAAATTTACGATTTTGCTCATTTCAAACTGCAAAATACTTAACATAGAAATGAACTGTACATCATCTACAATTTTCGGAGCACCGCTATTTCGATCATCAATTCTTTAGTGCGTTAGGCTATCCAGAGCTGGGTTTTCTGGTCGTTAGAATAAGGATGCTTAGTAGTAGTTGAATTTAAAGTGGCCCCTAACAAATTCGTAGGGACCGGAGGGAATGGACGGCCGGATACCAGTGGAGTGTGACCTCTGTATGAAATTACATTACTGTGCAGTATTGTATTGATTTTGAAATAAACTATTCTATTTGATTTATATTGTGTTTGTAAGGTCACACTCCACCGCCCCGAAGGTGCCCGGGATGATTTTGGCACCGGACGCAAGAAAACAGCACAATGGTTAAGGACTGTCCGGTCGATCCTCTTGAAAATGATTGATAGAATGAATCGTGCATAAGTTGTTTTATATATATTATTGTATTTGTTGCGAAGAACGGGTGTGCGTTTGAAGAGCCGGGAACCAACGCATGTCACAGGGATTTTTGGTGTTACACGAAAACTGGTCGCCCTGGGCCGATCCCAGCGCACACGCCGAAGAGTTGCAGGAACATACTCGGTAGTTATTGTGCCTATAGTGTGCATTATAAATGTATGCAGTTAGGGATCGTTAGTGTGAAGGTAGAAATTTTATACACAGGCCGACCACGCTCATTCAACTAAAATTTTTAGGTTGGAGACAACGAAATTTCGGATACAGATTTTCTAAGGCATTATTTTACGGTGTAACGATAAAAGTTCAATTTTTGGGTTCTCTACAAATCTTATGGGGTGGGGGCGACTAAACCCTCTTAAGGGCCCTCCTTGGGTGTCAAATTGCCCCGACGGGTCAGAAAATTCGGATCCCCTAAATACTTACGGATTCCTGAACAGGCGCTTAAGCCTCCAATTTTCTAAGCCCCAAAGGTTACCTAAGATAACCAAAAGTTCCCGATTTTTGGAGCCCTGGACACTTACCGGGTGCCACCCTAACAGTTTAGCTAAAAACCGGGGCCGCCCACCCCCACGGGTCCGCTCAGGATCCCCTAAACTAAAACGGATCACAAAAATTTTCCGTTTTGGGCGCCTAATTCGGCATATAACGGGCCTCTCGTGGGAGATACGATAATAAGTTAAATTTCATCAGTAGCCGGCCTGCCAGGGCATGATTCTGGTCCTGCCCCCGGCCCCCTACTGTTATTATCTACTAATATTGAGATATCGGCAAAAACGTGCCGATATTCCTATGAGAAAACGGCGCCCTGAACGCCGTTATATTTTGGTTCTTAAAAGCTTGCCGCACCGACGAGCGTGCGGTTTAGCTTGTTTACGCCGTCTCTTGGCACCTTTCGGCCAAGTCGTGTTGTTTTCGTGTTAGCAGTGCGTCAGGGCGTATAAGAGCAATGAGTGCCCGCTAGGGGCTTTTATCTTGGTCGTTGTTGTAGCTGTCTTGCGATTGCCCGGCTTATTCGTTGTTTTGTAAATATTTCGTTTATGTGCATTTGGCGATTTCTATTGGAGAATTTAAATTTTATCGTTTGGACTTGCTATGTGCTCTTTCAGGACAAAAAGAAAAGGGGGGAAGAGAGCGAATATAAAAGGAAGCTGCTCGTGCCATAGTGGGACCAGTCGAGTTGGGCTTAGAAATGGGTTGGGTTTTTGGCGGTTGCCGCCAGCTTTTAGTTTTGATTTCTTTTCATTTTTCTTTGCCCGGGTGGGCTCTTCGACATGCAGCCGTGTGGAAGAGGCCCGCCAGAGGCTTTTCAGTAGTTTTGAATCTTTTGCTTAAGTCTAGGAATAGGGGCAGCCTTTGCGGGGGCTGGGGTGTCTGTCGGAGGCAACTAGCTCCCGTAAGCGCCGCACCCGCGCTGCAGAGATTTAAGTGAAATTTTGGGGCGAAATTATAATCAAAAAGAGGACACCTCCCTGCTCGACTGGTTCCCCACCCCCGGGGGTTGCTTTTATTGTTAGTGCCCAGGAGGTGAATCAGGTGAAGTACTTCTCGCACGGGTTAAGATGTATGAAGGAAGTAGCATCGTTAGAAGTTAGTACTTGTTTTTAAGAGCAGTTCACGGCATATGTGTACTTATCATTATTCGAATTACCTTGACTGAAATTTGCATTTGAACGAAAAAGTTCTTATAAATAATTAAATCTAAATTTTGGTTTAGGAGCTCGTTGGTTGTACGCCTAGGATCCAGACGTTTCAAAGGCGCTACCGTTCAAAAGTTTGACTGAGGGAATTTGAAGGTTACCAACTTATGAAGTTATACCCGGCTCGGGTGGACTGTTCGACTGCGGACGCGTGGAGGAGGCCCGCCCGAGGCACCCCACAGAGTTGTCAGATTTTATCGCGTAGGCATCCTTACGGGTGCTGTGGTGTCCGTCGGATGCCTCGCGCTCCCGTAAGCGCTGTGCCCACGCATGCGGCGGAGCAAAGCACAATAGAGAAATTCTGGGACGATGTTAGTAGCCGCGACGAAAAGTTTGCATGGTTAACGCAAAGCCAACTGAAAAAACTAAGGTCTAAATACACATTTCGGGTCAAGGGTTCCTTTTTCAAAAAAAAAGAGTTCCTCTGGAGCTCACCAGACCGCATCCCGTTGTCCAACCAAAGCTGCTAAATAAGGGAACTCGAATGGCTGTTCATTTTAAAAGGGTCCCGACCCTTGTCTTCGTTGAGTCAGGGTCCTCAGGTCCCGACGCATTCACGATGTAAATAGTTTGGTATTATATTGTGCACCCAATTGGGTAGTTTTTCTGTTTCATTTTAGTGTTTTGTGTTTGTCGACAAAAGAGGGAAAGCCAGGACGTAAACGTTTGTTGTGTATGATCTCGTAGGCGAACTAGACTAGCACAAGTTAGGCGCATTCCCTCGTAAGAAAAACACAAATCTCTAGGCTGTGCCCATTCCTGTACGAACCAGGTCCCCGACTCGCCCCAAACCAACCGCCCTCAAATGATGCCTGCTCCCGCCATGCCGTTTACCTGCCGCCCCATTCTTGCCCCCCTTAAGTGTTTGTCGCGCCTTGCTGTAGTTAAATTCCGGCCATCCCCATACCAGGTACCGTGGCGCAATTGTAGTCCGTTTGGCCCACCCACAGCGCTTCCCTCACCTTAACTCACGCCCGTCCCTTGTCATTAACCAGAACTGGTACGGGTCCCTAAGTTTCAAAGCAATTGTTTGCCCAGTTTCCCGAGTCTCCCCTATAAGGTAACATGACTAGGCTCAGCAAGTTTCGGCCCTAAATCAAGACAAGATAAAACCATCGCAGTTCCGCGTATTCGGGTCCTAGGGTTACGGAATAACCATTCGGCTCACCAAAATCCTGATAAAACGGACTCCACCGCTAGGAAATTTTGGTCTTGGCATAACGCATAAGATTTGATCACAGAAATAGAGGGAATGACGGGTCAGCCTTACTACCTGTGAGCAGGCTTAGGGGATGACCCTCCCTCAGGGGGATCTCCATGCCACTAGACACGTGGGCCACTATAGGGGCCAGGCCGAACATGCTGGTAAACCCGCCGGCAGCCTGCTAAGCTAAGCGGTTCTCATCGGTCAGACTGGGGTCCATCGGGGAACGTGTAAGCCGGGGTTGTCCGGGCACCGCCATGAAAAGCGAAAGTTGTGCAGTTGGGATCCCTTAGGGCCAGAACTGGCCCAAGTACATTAGGAGGTGACGCACATTTGGTCCCTCTTCTATACACTATATAACGGGAAAACTTAGAAATTAAAATCACATATTTTTCAATGATAAATACTAAAATTAACATTTTACTCGGTGTTTGGAAGATTTGCATTACGTAACGTGTAATCCATAGAGCATAGCGAAACCTTAGGATTTGACAATTTGTTTTCAGGGGTCACATGATGCCCAATTGTAAGCTTTGCATTTGTCTGTGCCAGTTGGAGGGGGGTTGCATAATGCGCGATTTTACGGTGACCCAGCCAACCATCCTATTTTGTATTTTGCATAAAATTTGTTACGGAACACTTTTAGATTAATTGAAATTCGGCGTAAAACTATTCGCGAACGCAGCGCTCACGATTGGAATGTAACCATTTTGTCTTCGCGATTTCAATTAAAATTACCGAACTTTTTGAGATCGAAAATTTGTCGATTTGAGTGTGATGTCACTTTTGTATTCGTTCGCGACCAATGAATAATCCAAATTTAAATGATTATGCATTAAGGAACAGAATTTCTGCAAATTGAAATCGCCGAAATTCTGTTCGAACACAAAGTCTGATTTCTGGCACTTGAATTTCATTTTGCCAATTTTCGGTTAGCGAAAAACCGAATGAAATTGAGCTTTTTCCGTAACAAGGGTTTGCGATCCGATATCGGTACTGACAAAATAGGATGGTTGGTGGCGTCACCATAAGTTTACTCATGCATAACACCATGGCACAAGCTAATATCAGTATATTACCTAAGAAGATTGTTAGAAGTGTTAATCAAAGGTCTATTATGTAACAGCCCGAGTTTCTACGCGGAACTTTAAACATTCAAAAATGGCCGTCGGATACCGGTGGAGCGTGATACGAGGAATCATGGATGTATCATTGATATTTGTGTTATTTGTGCTGAATAAAATAAAAATATTGTGTTGTATTCTATACATGCATAATCACGCTCCACCAGCCCGAGGTGCGCGGGGTGATTCCGCACCAAAATTGAAACAAAATCTCATGGTCAGGGTATCCGATCGGTCCCAGGAGTGCTATCGGTTATGAAATTGTGTTTATTGTTGTGTTTTGTATCGGCATTGGAATGTGTCACGGATGCGTAGTCGGATCGGCCGGGGACAAGAGGGAGAGATTTCGCGTTCTAGCACAATCCGACTTAACAAACTTTGTTGATTAGGCGCCCCAAGGTCGATTCCGGTGCGCATCTATGACTAAAGTGTATATAATGCGGTCGTATTTGTGGCCAAGGTGCAATGGAAATTGTATGTGCCCCTGTGTGTCAGGATAGACTGAGGTGAAGTACAGAACCTCTATCAAAGTTTGAACGGGGATTTTATTTTAATTCGGATCTCGGGGGTCTGTCCTGACACGCAGGGAAAGGAAAAATGTATGGTATGTACATATATATCTCAGGGGATGTTTTGAATACAACTGAAGGACGATAAAGTTGACCCAAAGCGACAAAAGTCTCATTTCAAAGGGGTATCAGCAAATTGAAATTTTGGGGGTTTTATTGATCTCAAACAAAAAGGGGGATATTGAACTATCATCAGGGACCTGTAAGGCTTCAAAATCACTCGTGCGGGTCAACCTCACCCCAACCCACAAATACTTATGGACCCCCGATCCCGCGTTTAAACTCTCAAACTTTCGGGCCCTAAATCACCACATCCCAAACCAAAACTTTCCGATTTTTAGGGCTCTGTACCTTGATTGGGTCCTATACTAACTATTTCATCTAAAACCGGGGCCACCCGCCCTAACGAACCTTCACCGGATTCTCAAAACCCAAATGGGATCCAAAACTTTTCTATTTTGTGTGCATAAAAGAGCCTCTAACGGGCCTCCTAGGGGACTTACATTAAACTTAAAGTTTTCATAAGCAGGCGACCAGCCAGGGCATGGATATGATCCCGCCCCCGGCCGCCTGCTCCTTTCTGTTCCTAAAATGTATATAAAAAACAACAAACAGTCCTAATCATTTTCAGCGCCTCAAGCGCTTTTATATATAGGCATTTTCGAAAACCTCGCGCCGACCAGCGCGAGGTTCTGTTGTTTACGTCGTCGTTTGGCACCCTTCGGCCACTGGCGCCGCGTACATTATTGTGTTTCTCGTGTGGCCAGCAATAAAGCCCATCAAGAGTTAAGGGCCGTCGACATCGATAAGCGTGACGTTGTTTTGTTTATGTTTATGTGAAGTTGTTTTAAATATAGCCGTATTTATGGCTGTGTACAAATTTTAAATTTAATTTTAAATTTCTTGGTACAAGCAAGGAACAAAAGGTACCTGAAAAAGGGAGGGGGGGTTTGAGCTGAGTATAAAAGAGCTGAGCCCGATTCCCCGATCGGAGCCAGTCGAGAGTTTTGGTTTAAGTTTTGGCGGTTGTCGCCATTTAAAATATTATTTTTCTGTTTTCGGTTTCTTTTCATTTAGACATACCAGGGGTGGTTCCCCGCCGTGCCCCCACGGCGGAGGGCTTCCCTGGCTTTTTGCTTCTTTTCGATCAGATAGAGGGCCGTCCTTTGCGGACGTTGGAGCGTCGGAAGGATGCTCCGCGCGCCCGTAAAGGCCGGGCCCCGCAGAAACTCGGAAATCGCACCAAATTTACTCAAAATTTCATTTCTCGCAACTCGACTGGTTCCCCGCTCCTCGGACGTTTGTTCTCTTTCACAGGTCCGAGGAGTGATCAAAATTTTTACTCCCAGGCAAATGGTAGCGTTCAAAATATTGTAGGTTAGGGCAAAAGAACCGGTTAGGTTTTCGTTCTACGCGATAATAAATGCAAAATTTTTACTCCGCGGCAAGTGACTGTTTTGAAGAAACAATTAAGCGGTGTTTCGAAGAGATTCATCAAAATTTCACGGGTGATAGAAGTGACGCAGGGACGTGGCCGTTTGCATCGTCGGGTGACACGCGTTGTCCAAAGAATGACCCAGAACTGGGTCCAATTTGGTGGTATCTATATAACAAAACACGGCCTAAGGCCGAATTAGGTGCGCTAAGAATAGAAATGCGGGCTCATTACTTTGAGCTAGCTCAGGACACCAAAATATTATACATGCATCCGTTACAACCAGGTGACATAAATTACAAACTGTGCGTCCCAATTACACTAGTACAGCAGGTACCCAAACACGAACATAACACCTTATATGGAGGACATCCTGGTCGCGATCGACTACTAGCAAAATTAAAACAATTTTACTACTGGAAGGGTATGTCAGAACACGCGCAGCAATGGATCAGGCGGTGCACTCTATGCCAGTCCGCGAAGGACCCAATTTCTCGGATAACCACCGGATTGGGTAGGGTTCCGTTGGCAAATCAACCAATGTACAATGTATTCGTAGACATACTCGATATTCAAGTTCGGTCGCAAGCGGGTAACCGCTATGTTATTGCATTCATCGACCAATTCACAAAATTTGCAATAGCATTGGCAATAAGGCACCAGGATGCACAAACAGCCGCACACATATTTTTATATGAGGTAGTCAACAAGTACGGAGCTCCCAGGGAGCTATATTCCGACAGAGGAGGTGCTTTCACTGCACATATGTTTGAAAGTCTGTGTCAGGAAATGCAGATATTTCGACACATGAGTTTAGCGTACCACCCGCAGGCAAATGGTGAGATAGAAAGATTTAATAGGACCTTACTCTATTTATTGCGAGTAAGCGTACCCCAAAATGATCATCATTCATGGGATGTATCGTTACCCTTTTGCATAATGGCTCATAATTCATCAGTACATACAGCCACAAAATACCCACCATTTTTACTTATGCATGGATTCTATCCTAGATTGCCCGGAGAATACGACACGCATAGTGCAGCTACAGGATACACCGGAGCTCATTCCTACAGGGCCAACGCGCAGCGCTGGATGGCTTCCATTAGAGAACGCGCATACCAATCAATGAGAGCCGCACAGGAAGTAAATCGGCTAAGGTACAATAGGCGGACTCGCGAACCACGCTATCAAACAGGCGAATTAGTGTGGGTCTACAGGCACGACACCACACCAGGAACATCTAGAAAACTTACACCTCGTTGGTGTGGACCATACAAAATACTAAGGATCACTCCGCCATGCATGCGTGTGGAAATGCATTCTAATCCGGAAGGTATGGAACACGTCGTACACATTAATAGGACAAAACCATGTTTTAGGGCATTAGATCCAGTACCAAACGTAGGAGACTGGTTAAGTCAGGTACACGCTTCAGTACTAGAAAGAGGTTTAAATGAACCAACCCAACGAATTATCGCTGATAGGGACTTCGTTACTGAAATAGAACCCGTAGACGAGGTAGCAATGCGCACTGTAAGAACAGCAGCCAGTGATAGTTCAGACACCGAGAGTATAGAAATGGGTGACCCTAATGATCCTAACTTATACCGCCGGAATTACGCTGAGATTGAGGCAGAACAAGCAGCAGTGGAGCACATCGAGTATCGGACGGACGACTACGAGCCACAGAATCCAAGGACAGTCAGGAATCGGATTCCACTGACTGATCCAGATAGAGAAATAGAACCATCTTGGCCGCCGATATCACAGGAACAGGTTACCAGTCGAGAGGCTTTCTCGTACATACCAGAACCTGGCAGCCGAGATACGCAGGTAGAATATGGACGACACACCGTGCCAGTAACTACAATGGAAAGAATAGTGGCTACCAGCGAGGAAGTTCCATTCGGCGTACCGACTATAGGTGTAGGCATACTTGCAGGACAACACTTCTATCCCGCAGATATTACACTGTCCACTACACCTCGAGGAGCTTCAGGTGGAATCGTCGTACCTGGTCCATACACTTCAGGAGACCTACGCTATGCAATCATGCTTGCTGCTCAGGACCATCCGTTATTTCAATCACGACCAGCTGAACATATTATGGCATCACGGCTGCGGGTACCCATGGAAATGTCGACCCAAACCGTAGGAGACTATACGACAATACGCCCTTATAGCGCTCCACCAGCAGCTGCCGACAGACCTATGTCTCCCCATCAATACGTTTTCCGTGAGGTAGCCTTTACACAGCCACCAGGGTCACCAATGTCCAGCTACCTGTCAGAGACCTCTGGTGAAGGTACCACGGTGGACGTGAGAGCAGCCGAAGCGGACGACGAACTAACCAGCCAGACATCGCAGGACCCCTCTTCAGCTGAACGACGTGGTCAAGCAGGACAGGAGACGTCCAGCAGTAGTTCTAGGACGCCTACTACGCAACCAGGAACCTCCGACTCACCAAGCGAATTCACGCTTGCGGAATCAAGCAGCGAACCACCAGCACATCGAATGGGAATCGTACACGCTGTAACCTTGGGTACCTCTCCTCGTACCCAGGCGTCGACAGAAGAACGAGGGAAGGCACTTGTTGGACGGGCCACTCAACGGAAACGAGTCACGCCAGCACGGGGAAGTTTAACCACCCAGTCTGGTACTATTGACCAACCTGGACCATCCACGGTAACCATCACAGAGCTGGTACACCCCACTACTGCTGCTACCACCTCCTCAGGAATAATACGCCTTAGTACGACTCATGCGTCGGTCCCGTCCAGACACTTACTACATCGCCAGGCCAGGGACCGGGTCTTTAGGCCTTACGGCGCAGCATCAGACGAAGAGGTCGGAGACGCCCTGCGTAGATACAGACGTGTAACTTTCCGTGAACCAACGACCATCACTGAAGCAGCAGGAACATCAACCAGATTAGCCTCGACCACACGCACACAATCCACCAGCGTCACCACTTCAATGACTAGTGCACCAATGCCAATTCCGCGACAGCTTTTAATGGAAGGACGCTCACCAGGTGAGACGCAACCACCGACCACGTTCCCACGATATCCTTCTAGCCAGGAGCTACACCCTGCAGCTTGACGACAACGAACACCCCGACCGCCACCCCATGAAGAGTCTGACTCGGACGACCCTGACCTACGGGTGGACTAGTCCTAATTACACTCGCACGTACCTTAACACAAGCAAACATAATGGGCCAACAAAAGGGGGGTAGAAGAGGGATCAGGAACACATTCACCGGTAAACAAAGCTTTTTTTATACCCAAAACTAATTTCGGTATACACATTATAGATGCGACGAAGTCACAGCACCAACAACGTTCAAGGACCGCTGATACCAAAGGGCGTGCCGCATGTTCCGATGGTTTGTGGCGGCGGCGTTTACCCGACGGTGCCCATATACCGCATTCAACGAAAGCCGCTCGTACAGATCTTTGCCTCCAAAGGCACCTGTCGGCCCTTGCTAGCCAACGAAACTACAACACTCGACGCATTCGAGCATAACGGGCGACGCCTGTTCAGCGCGTCCGAACATTTTTACCTCAGCATCTTGGAGCTGCTGGGATTCGACAACGCCGGCAAGGAACTGGCTAAAGCGGACATCAGCCCAATGGAGCTGCAACTCCGCAGCATTGCCTTACTTCGTCCGCTGCCGCTCAAAAGGCGTCATATGCTCCAGGCCTATTATCCGCACATCATGCGGCCGATTCTACTGGCCAAGTTCGGCATGATCGAATGTGCGGAGGAGTTGGAAGCCACCGGCGACCGACTTTTGCTTAGTGCGGCGTTCGACGACTTTTGGGGAACTGGCACGAGCACCGTCCAATGCTGCTGTGACCGCACGTTCCATAACGTGACGGGTCGCCTGCTCGAGGAAATCCGGGCATATCATCAGGATGGACTTGTGCGATGGCCCCAGGTCATAGTCGTAGGTGACGAACAAGCGCTACCATTGCTCAACGTCGCCGACCAGCATAACTGGCTGGTATTCGCTTGGCCGCGTATGAAGATGGCCGACCTAATCCAATGGGCCAACGCGTTCGTTACGCCGCAAACGGACTGCGTGATCATCGTCGGCGGGTATGGCAAACTGTGGCAGGCCGATCGCAAGGTTTATTCGCCCAGTGCGTTCACCAAGCGCATTAAGCGGAAACTGGGGGTGCTCGAACGGCGCCTCCGGGAAAATGCGGCCGTCTTCATCGCTCCGCCGCCACCGAAGTGGAATGCCACGAATTACACCAGCGAGGCATGGGCGACGGAACTGCGCATGCGGAAACTGCGCCTTACCGCTGACCATCAAGCGCTCCGAAATGTCGTCATGGCCCCATGGTCGGTACCATTATCGGCGCCCGAAGCCTGGGATACGGTCGGACCGTTCAACCGGGGTGAGGATCGCCCACGATGGTCTGAACCGGTGGTGGCGCCTGCCTACCATACGGAGCTGGTCAATTGGGTTGGCCATTACGTTCGCTGTACCGGACTCTTTCGCCTCGGCGAACAACGCCGAAGCGACAGCGAAGAAGAAGAATAAGATGCAGAAGGAAACTTGTTTGCACGTAGGTACTTCCAGCCAAAAGAAAGCAGGTAACCAATGAGAAGGCATAGAATACCCTAGAACCATAGAAAACGCAACCCTTATGGCTTAGAGAATTCCGTCTGCGGACGCGCGCGAGAAATCAAGAGCAGAGGTAGAAATCACGCAGCTATTGTATCAAATTGCACTAGTATGCGAAGCACAAACCAACTATTACAAAAAGGGACGAAACCTATAAAGATTATATTATTACAGATGGACAACAGCGTTCGGCAACGCAGTGAGAACAACATGGACGACTGCAGCGTTCGGCGACGCAGCGACAGTCAAGTGGAGAACGGCGTTAGGCGACACAATGAGAACGACACCAGACGGTCCGAAAGCGGTTTAACCCGGCGATTATCAACAACCGGACCATATGCACCGCCTGAAGCAACGACATACCGCCTGCCCAGCATCCCGACTTATCACGTCGACCTAACGCAGCCCTATGTGCCGTTCCTATCGCACGGTACTGAGTGGCCGGAGCTGTCCAACATGCACGAGGCAGCGACGCCCTTCCACCATGACGGCACGACGGCCCCGACTGTTGAACAACACTACCAGGTAAGGGTGCTGCTCGTACTAGGCTTGATGGAGGCAGCTAAAGAACTAATGGACATGGTTGGGACGCCGCAGCAAATAAAGGCGAGAGCACGGGCACTGAAAGACGAGCTAGTCGACAATATTACAAGTGCCCGGCTCAAACCGTTGCTGGAACACATAATGCGGCCAATATTGATCCGTAAATTCAGCATTCCCAGCTATGCGCGGATCTTGCAGCTCACGGGCAACCAACCGCTCCTGGAGGTAACCACTGATACCTTCTGGGGCGTTGGACGCACAATTCAGCAACTGCGGCAAGGCGAGCAACCCAGACTCTGCCACAACGTCATGGGTCGACTTCTGGAGGAGGTGTGGGAATACCTCACCTCCGCATACGCTTGCTGGCCGCATGTCATCATTATGGGCGATGCACTGCCGCTGCCGTTGTTGGAAATGGCCCACGATCATAAGTGGCTAGTGTGCCATGGCCTGGCACCACGCTAATACGCATGATTCAACTTGCCAGCGCCGTCTTGACGCCACTGACTAAATGCGTCATCTTACTTGGAGGCTACCAATACATCTACCGGAAGGCGCAACCGGAGCAGCTCCATGCGACCAACCCTAATGCAGCCTTCAAGAAGATTAAGCGCCACCTAGGGATGCTATCGCGGCGGGTACCACCACGAGCACCCATTGTCGTCGCACCGCCGATACCCCGATGGGCCGCGACTAACCAGGACGCAATGTCTTGGACGGTCGAGTTTAAACGGATTGTCGCTAACCATCGGCAACAGCACGACGCATTCCATAACGTCTATATCCCGAACTGGCCTGTCGCCTTTAATGCCGCAGACGCGTGGGAACGAGACGAACCGCACATGGAATGGCAAGAGCGCCCACAGTTCGAGGAACCCATGGTTTCCAAGTACTGTTTGCGCAACTTCCGGGAATGGGTTAGACAATTGGTGCGCGATGCCGAACTCGGACGTTTGACGCGGTAGGCACGTGTAATAAGGGACGTAACGCATGAACCCTCAGAGAAGTAGAAATAAGCGTGCGAGTATCTAGACAAACCTAGGCGAAAATTAAGGATGATTGAAACAGGTAGGGCAAGAAATATTGAGCAGCGTCGAACATACATAAAGCACGGCGAATAACCAGTAGGACCGCGCAGAGCAAACAGGGTAGTGCACAAACACAAGTTACCAAGCTGCGCATCACGAACGGAACGAATCGTTTTAAAGGACCTAGTAATAGGAAAGTTGTCACTTAAAGTAGAGCAAATTATGATCCAGGTGTAAACGGTGAGAAAAGGGCAAACTAAGTATTTTGAGTGATAGAGATAATCCAAAACAACCTGAATCCGATAACATTTATTGCCATCATTAGAGCAAATTAAGCAAAACTTGGTTACGAATCATTCAACGGGCATATTAAAGTTTAACAAGTGGGAACTTCTGGGAATAGGCACCCCGGCGGCCGGACCATTTCCTGGGAGTCACCCGAAAAAATTATAAAGGACCTATTTTCGAGCTCAACACCAATGCGGAGGTACGTGCTATATATTAATACAACGTTATTGTGTATGCATATCTCATGTTGTCATATCTGTGGAACAGGAGCGAAAGTGACTTGACAAATAATGCAGTTCCAGAAACATTTTTAAGACTCAAATCATGGCAAATTATCATAAAATATTATAGGCCATAAGGGAAAACTTCCAAATTTACCGAAAATAAAGGGAGAAGGGACGCGTTTTTGGTGATAACCAAACAAATTGATCGTCCTTCTACCCTCGTCTTGGCAAATTTTAACAAATTTTGGGGAAATTTTTGGAAAATAGTGCAATTTTAAGCCCAAACGGGCCAATTTTCCGAATTTCACACCAACTTTACTTAATTGAAATCAAGGGCTGTACATCATATGGAATTAATCACGCAAAATTTTCACTTTCTTTTCATATCTCGACAAATTTAACTTACTACCATAAGTAAGGAGTCTATAAAATCCAAAAAATTTTAAGAGATGTAACAGCCCGAGTTTCTACGCGGAACTTTAAACATTCAAAAATGGCCGTCGGATACCGGTGGAGCGTGATACGAGGATTCATGGATGTATCATTGATATTTGTGTTATTTGTGCTGAATAAAATAAAAATATTGTGTTGTATTCTATACATGCATAATCACGCTCCACCAGCGCGAGGTGCGCGGGGTGATTCCGCACCAAAATTGAAACAAAATCTCATGGTTAGGGTATCCGATCGGTCCCAGGAGTGCTATCGGTTATAAAATTGTGTTTATTGTTGTGTTTTGTATCGGCATTGGAATGTGTCACGGATGCGTATTCGGATCGGCCGGGGACAACAGGGAGAGATTTCGCGTTCTAGCACAATCCGACTTAACAAACTTTGTTGATTAGGCGCCTCAAGGTCGATTCCGGTGCGCATCTATGACTAAAGTGTATATAATGTGGTCGTATTTGTGGCCAAGGTGCAATGGAAATTGTATGTGCCCCTGTGTGTCAGGATAGGCTGAGGTGAAGTACAGAACCTCTATCAAAGTTTGAACGGGGATTTTATTTTAATTCGGATCTCGGGGGTCTGTCCTAACACGCAGGGAAAGGAAAAATGTATGGTATGTACATGTATATATCTCAGGGGATGTTTTGAATACAACTGAAGGACGATAAAGTTGACCCAAAGCGACAAAAGTCTCATTTCAAAGGGGTATCAGCAAATTGAAATTTTGGGGGTTTTATTGATCTCAAACAAAAAGGGGGATATTGAACTATCATCAGGGACCTGTAAGGCTTCAAAATCACTCGTGCGGGTCAACCTCACCCCAAGCCACAAATACTTATGGACCCCCGATCCCGCGTTTAAACTCTCAAACTTTCGGGCCCTAAATCACCACATCCCAAACCAAAACTTTCAGATTTTTAGGGCTCTGTACCTTAATTGGGTCCTATACTAACTATTTCATCGAAAACCGGGGCCACCCGCCCTAACGAACCTTCACCGGATTCTCAAAACCCAAATGGGATCCAAAACTTTTCTATTTTGTGTGCATAAAAGGGCCTCTAACGGGCCTCCTAGGGGACTTACATTAAATTTAAAGTTTTCATAGGCAGGCGACCAGCCAGGGCATGGATATGATCCCGCCCCCGGCCGCCTGCTCCTTTCTGTTCCTAAAATATATAAAAAACAACAAACAGTCCTAATCATTTTCAGCGCCTAAAGCGCTTTTATATATAGGCATTTTCGAAAACCTCGCGCCGACCAGCGCGAGGTTCTGTTGTTTACGTCTTCATTTGGCACCCTTCGGCCACTGGTGCCGCGTACATTATTGTGTTTCTCGTGTGGCCAGCAATAAAGCCCATCAAGTGTTAAGGGCCGTCGACATCGATAAGCGTGACGTTGTTTTGTTTATGTTTATGTGAAGTTGTTTTAAATATAGCCGTATTTATGGCTGTGTACGAAATTTCAATTTAATTTTAAATTTCTTGGTACAAGCAAGGAACAAAAGGTATCTGAAAAAGGGAGGGGGGGTTTGAGCTGAGTATAAAGAAGCTGAGCCCGATTCCCCGATCGGAGCCAGTCGAGAATTTTGGTTTAAGTTTTGGCGGTTGTCGCCATTTAAAATATTATTTTTCTGTTTTCGGTTTCTTTTCATTTAGACATACCAGGGGTGGTTCCCCGCCGTGCCCCCACGGCGGAGGGCTTCCCTGGCTTTTTGCTTCTTTTCGATTAGATAGAGGGCCGTCCTTTGCGGACGTTGGAGCGTCGGAAGGATGCTCCGCGCGCCCGTAAAGGCCGGGCCCCGCAGAAACTCGGAAATCGCACCAAATTTACTCAAAATTTCATTTCTCGCAACTCGACTGGTTCCCCGCTCCTCGGACGTTTGTTCTCTTTCACAGGTCCGAGGAGTGATCACAATTTTTACTCCCAGGCAAATGGTAGCGTTCAAAATTTGTAGGTTAGGGCAAAAGAACCGGTTAGGTTTTCGTTCTACGCGATAATAAATGCAAAATTTTTACTCCGCGGCAAGTGACTGTTTTGAAGAAACCATTAAGCGGTGTTTAGAAGAGATTCATCAAAATTTCACGGGTGATAGAAGTGACGCAGGGACGTGGCCGTTTGGATCCTCGGGTGACACGCGTTGTCCCAATTATCCGAACTCGAGCAGCAGCGGCGAATCCCCGTTCGTTCGCTGGTTCTTTTGCCTTTTATCAGCGTGCGATGCAAACGACTGCGGACCTGGACGCGACGAAATTTTAAGAGGCTCGCTAGTCGCGCATAAAATCGAATAGGGACTGGAGCTGGCGGTGAACTGAGTCGAAAGAGGATCTGGTGAGACGTAGGTTTTCTAACCGTGCAACTACGGGGAAAATCTGGGTCGACACCCTCTCCCGGAGCTCTCTGGGCGCGAGTTTCTAATTAGTCAGATAGGGACGCAGGCCACTCCAGTCGCCGCCTAAGTTGTACCAAATTTCGAACCGTCGGTCTCGTTTTCATGCAGGGTTCGGACTACTATTGGGGGCAAACTATCGTGATTTAAAGAGGTACCAGTTGTTTGAAATCAGCTTTCTTTCGTCAAAAAGCTGTCGAGCTCTACTCGAACGAAAATTAGCGTATACCTCAGGGTATCTTGCAGGGTACCCTAGTGATGTTTTCATTATAAAATATCATGAATGCTGTACATAATTTGTAGTGCACCCCGATTGGGTGGTATTCATATTCATGGAGTGTGTAATGCAACATTTGGTTCAAATAGTAAACCAGCTGAACCGTGGTTAATTTTCTGAAGCAGCTCGCAACACTTTGTTAATGAATCAGGTTCCCTAGAAAACTCTGAGCTCCAATGGCAATCAGACAATGAGCCCAGAGTAAATTCAGCGCAGTATAGAATCGAGAGTGATCAACGTTGCCCCTTTTTCAGCTTAGCTTCGCTGGCGTGATCATTGCAAAATTCTCCGCCAAAATGCTAAGGCTACTCCCTCGTTCCACCCCGCATAGCACCAGCGTACACCCGAACTGTCAAGAATTTCCCTCTGTCGCAACCCGTACCGCCAGCCATCTCGTCGAATAGCTTGTTCCCTGACACCACCCGCACGAGCATTAGAGCTAGACACCAATCACATCGTAATACTGGAACTTCCGCTAATCTTTAGGTCCAAGCTTTGACTACAAGGGACTGGGGCCATCGCCTCAGTGCCCTGGTGTTGTTTTAGGTATTAGGTAAAGTCTACTAGGAGTAGAACAGGGAATGTCGTAAGGAGCCACATCCACAACTGTGGTGCTGTTGGGATCAGGACGTACACCCACTGGTCTTTAGGATTCTACATTGAGGCGCGACTAAACGAAGAATTTTACTCAGGCTACACTAGGATAAGGGAACCCCACTTAGGGAATTAAGTGGATTATGAGGGAAAGGCGAGTCAGCCTTATTACTTGTGAGCAGGCTTAAGGGTTGACTCTCCCTCGGGGGACCTCATGCCACTAGACACGTGGGCCATTATAGGGGCCAGGCCGAACACCCTCGTAAACCCGCCGGCAGCCTACTAAGCTAAGCGGTTCCCTTAGGTCATCGCGTAGATCACCAGGGAGTCGTGGAAGCCGGGGTTGTCCGGGCACCACAACAGAGTAAACCGTGGTGCAGCTGGGATCCTTTAGGGCCAGAACTGGTCCTAGTACATTATAGTGCGCCTGACTACAGGCTGCCTACTCATTGATGATCTACCGCTACCTGGGTCGCTATGGTCCCGAATAAGGTGCGTCGACCCTTTTCCAGATATCGATTTTTTTGCATGGTTTTGTGCGTTGTACCTTACAATCAGTGTGTAGTAGATTATCAAGCACGCGGAATACGTTTGTTTTGTGAGTTGATAACATACAACGTCTACATTATTTTTCCTTTAGACGAACCAGATTCCCAAACTGTAGTTAGTCTTCACTTGTTTGGATCAGTCTGGAACGCAGGGCATAAAGAATAGACTTTATATAAGGTTGTTCGGTACCCTGGGTATAATGGTATGGCTATCTAGAGTTCTGCAGGAACATTTAATGCTTTCATAGGTGTTCAATGGGTTTAGGGTCAATGAGGATTACATCAAACACAAAGTCTGTACATGTGAATATACAAAATGATCACTTATATATGTATATAATGACACCATGCTCGCCCCGTTTGACACTCTCTTGCGAGACTCTAGATTATTCCCCAATATACTGAGTCACTGTTCCGGTGTCACGGGCAGATTTTTCTGCCGGGCAGATTTCCCCCCGGAAAAATTAGCCCGGGCAGATTCCCCCCCCCCCCCCGGGAAAATTAGCCCGGGCAGATTTTTCCCCTCGGAAAAACTACTCCAGTCAGATTTTTCCCCTAGAAAAAAGTAGCCTGGACACATTTTGCCCCAGCAAGAAGTAGCCCTCGCATATGTTTCCCTTGAAAAATAGCCTGAGTAAATAAGGTAAAACCTGAGTAATACTAAACATCTGGGCATACAGTTGTATAAGTATATTATATATTTCAGATAGTTGTACTACTAATACTTGGTATCTGAATGGATAGCGAATATAATCAGATTTGGAATTATGTTAAGGACCAAACATATCCTGAATTATGGAACACTTATAAAGACGCAAAAAGTTTGAAGAAGAAATTGGGGTCTCGGTGTGCTCGGTATATAATACAAGACCACAAGTTAATGATAAAATTAAAGGGGGAACTAAAGATATTTGTAAAACCTTCTGAAAGGCAGAGTTTAATTAGTAGTTTCCACGATGAACGGGGACACTTTGGGCGAACCCGAACTATCGATGTAATTCAAGAAACCTACTTTTGGGATAATATTCGAACGGATGTGGCTCAGTATATCTCGTCCTGTGAAGTTTGTCAGACAGTTGATCCACGCGGATTCCAAAAAGTTGATGCCCCATTGCATCCTCTCGCTGTTAAGAGCGTATGGTACCATGTGGAAATTGACTTAATCACTATGACAGAATCTTACAACGGTAACAAATATGTTTTAATGCTTGCGGATCTCTTGTCGAAATGGCCAGAAGCCGTTGCACTTCCCGATAAATCAGCGCTAACTGTGGCGACTGCTCTTTATAACAATTTCTAGACAAAGGCTTTCCAGCGGTAGTGTCCTCCGATCAGGGCAGAGAATTCGTGAACAAAGTGTTGGACGAATTATTCAAAATTAATAAGATCGAACGTCGGGTGTCCTCTAGTTATCATCCGCGCTCACAAGGACTGGCAAGCAAGGATTGCGTAAACATTTGTGCGAGTGTTTCGAGTCGGGGTATATTAGTGCGTTCCCTGGAGTGTTCCGACCTAGCGAAAGAGTCATTGCGTACCCGGATATTGCCGTGCTTTATTGATTTTATATTGCAAATGATGTATAAAGAAGCTTTCTTTTTCTTTATAAAGAGCTTTTCTTCTATTCACCCGTTCCGGACTGAGCGTTTAGGTTGCAACCAGGTCTGTCTGTCTTATATTATTCGATGATATGGTCAATTGACTAGCTCTAGGACTGTGAGTGGGCGAACGTCGTACTGGATGGGGTCTTAGGCTCGTAACCCATGCAGAAAACGAAATCCGTTAACCGGTGTCACGGGCAGATTTTTCCGCCGGGCAGCTTTTCGGAACAAGGTATTTTCCAAGGGAAATATGTCAAGTGTAATTTTTCGGGGGGGGGGAATCTGCCCGGGCTAATTTTTCCGGGGGGAAAAATCTGCCCGGGGGAAAAATCTGCCCGGCGGAAAAATCTGCCCGTGACATCGGGCACATAATTCGATATAAAGTACAAGGAAGGATCGCCAATTTTGAATCCTGGTAAGGAATAACCGATGGATGGATGGAAAGCGTTTTGGATCCTCAACCGGAAATGTAACTTTAAAAACCTTATAAATTTGTATATATACATATAATACATAGTAAAGCAAATAAAGGTACTGTGGATTTGAAATGTGATGAAAATAATCGTTACGATACCATTAATGTATTATCATGATATTGTCTCTATTAAACTTTGGAAAGGCTGAGGAAGATTCGGTGTTTACCTAAGTGCATTAAAACATGTAGATTTCTGGTGGTTTTAATATGCTGGATCCCAGATGTATAGAGGTTCGTATTTATCAATATTTATATAATGTAATATATCAGTTGATGTAGCCGAAATGTAGGCATCAGAGTTCGGCCTGCAAGGGTTTCAGAGGATCGGGGGAAGGTGCGATGCCTTCGGCGCTCTGAACGCCACTACATAGTGAAGTTTGGAGTACCTGGCAGGGGGTTTCCGACGCCTCCGTTTGAGATAACCCCTTTTGTACCTATTGAGCATGTATGATAGCAATTATTCCTACAGCAAAGTATTAATAAAAGTTCTTATTGCTAGAACCGTTGTTGCGATGAATGCGCACTTTATACAACTTGTGTAGCAGTAATACCAATTATTGCTACAAAGCCTAATAGTTGTAGCAGAATACCCTACATTATTCCTACAAAAATCCTGCAAATAGCACAACTGTTGCACTAAATATGCAGCAAAGATGCAAATTATTGCTACGTTTCAAAAACTTTTTGTAGCAATAATCACGCTCATACGAGCAATAATAGTGAGTACACACATTTTTATGTGAAAGCTGCATAGAGCCGAATCTTTCAAGCTTGGATTGGCTCGACTCAACTTTTACTTGCCTCAACTCGGGTGGAATCAGAGGTCGGTGCGGCTCGAATCTTCAGGCTAGGCTCGTTTCCAGTTAGTCTCGGCTCGAAAAGCTCGAGGATAAAAGTTAGTCAAAGATTATCAAAATCTTCAGGTATGCTGTGTTAACGTCAGCGGTACTTCGCAGGCGATATCACAAACATGTGCTACACTATCCATGTTTTTGCACTACTGACTTTACTCGGCCCGTATTTATGGAATGCAAGTCACGCCGAGCCCATGTAATATATATGCCACCTAAGGCTCTATATATGTCAGGCAATATTTCAAGCTTTATACAATTCCCACGTTTCTGGAAAGGTTGTGATGTCGGATTTCATAGCAATTGCGCATACGCTATTTATGTGACTCTGCGTAATCCTTGCGGTTTGTACGTAGTAGCCCGTAGGAAGGTCTAGCCTAACTAGTTGGTTTTGGAAAGAGAATTGGATTGCAGCATACAAATTAAATGTTTTAAAAATGACTACAGTCGAGACAAAGCCTACTACAGTCTACACTCGCTGGGTATACCTATATAACTACAACTATAGATTTATTTTTAACAAATAACCAATCACAGAAAAAATAGGAAATACAATATTTTAAACTAGATGCTGCACTAGGACCGTTGGGTTTAGCGCCATTGCGTGTATTTGCTAGTCAGATCAAGCCACTACTGAAATTTAGGTCAAACGAAATGGATAAGTATATAATAAGGTCAATTGATAGATATGAATTTATTCATAGCTGAACTTTGAACAAACCAGAGTATTCTTTGCAAAGTTACAGAGAGCAATAACATTTTCTCGTTTTCTACAGTAAGTCAGCCGGAAACTATATAGATCCGTATTTCATAGCTATACGGTACAGCCACTGTCATTTAAAAGTGTACTTTATTTTATCCCAGCTCTTGGAAAGTGATACATACAGAGCAATATGCTTCTAATACTGTATGCCGGTTGTTAAGTGCAATCAATGGTAACAAAATTACATACACTCGCCTGTGCGTTCCCGAGTTAAAGCCGTTGTTGTTACATAACTTTTGTTTAGCGCGGTAACCTAGCAACAAGATAAACACTTTTTAGCACCAAACTTTATTTGTTTCAAATTAAGCACGTTTTATAGTGTCTTGCTCGGAATAGTATCTATCGCCATATGTTAATGATTTCTAGGTGACTGTTACCCACACCCATAATTTGGAACTACATTTGGATATTTCCATCTTTGAGTTCATGAACTAGAGGGTTCATAACTACTTTTGCCGAATTAATGTAAGGTATTACTCAACGTAAACCAAACGGTAATAATTTTTTATAGGAAAAAGAGATATTTTAAAATTAATGTAGCTAAATCTTTTTACTATATACCTATATTATACGTTAGTGGGCTCCCTTTTGTAGCTTGCCACTCAGTAGTACAATATATATCAAACTGCCTTTAAACTACATAGCGACAAATTAAATCAATTTATCCCTTAAACTGACGTCCAACATAAACTGTTGGACAATGTACAGTTAGGCCGAAGTGATATGAATGCTATAACGTTGAAATCAATCCTAAACCTGTATTTATATAAAGTTCATATATAGGCCTCACACTAAGCGGAAGAAGGAACTCCGTTTATGCTGTACTTTTCACTAACCGCATATACATGAAAGGCCTTCAAAATTTGTCACGTGCCAAACATAATGTGTTTTCAATTACTTAAATATATCATGGCTATTCAGTGGGCATATCATAGCCATGATGAAATTATTTTTGATTATTAACATTTACTAACAAAGCTTTGAAAAAATTATATAAGCAAGACAAAAAGTAGGAGTTTTCAGTTAGCATCCATCCCTATAATTATCAAATTTACCTATAGAATGATAATTTTGGGGCACACGCAGATGATTCAGAAAATGCGTTATTGGGTCAGTCCCAAAAAAATCCATCTACGGAAATTATTACGTTTAGGACATTTTAAGGGCTTGAGATGTCATATAAATTTTGTTAAAAAACTGCATCTTTATTTAAATTAATGTTTAGCAAAATTAGCAAAATAACTGATGATTATTCATTTAGCTTTGAATCCACAGTCACTGATTGAGTAAGCTATTAAATAAAATCTACAAACATGCTACAAACGTTGTTGTTGTGTCTTAAAATTGACATTAGCCGCATGTAACCAAAACGACACAAACATATATTTGTGAAATTAATCTGCAGAGAAATTTTCCGTAGATATACAGAAGCTCCTCAAACTGCCAACCTAGTCTAGTTTATGATTGATGTTGCATTACCAAAAGCTGCCAAAAATCGAAATAACTAAATATAAGAGTGGCGTAAAATATCCATTACAATACATGTTCCACAAATGTCGCGATTTTTGTGATGTGGGTGTTGCGTGGAGTTGTTTCGTACTAAATCATAAGCTAGATCTGAAGCTATGCAGCTGTAGTTTTTCGTTTATCAAGGATCTGAAGTTTTGTATGAAGTCAAAATTTTTCAGTAGGAACGAAATTCGTGCGACATGAACAGTTGCTAATAACCGAAATAGATACTTTGTATTGACTTAACATACAAACTTAATGAAACGCACATACATTATTACACTTTATTATAGATACGCGCTTTTAACCAAAAAGATTGTTGTGTAAACTGTATATAATCAAACTTCGCAACCCAGAACACCAGAGCGGTATTATAAAGGCACAGTACACTATACACAGTCATAAATCACATTTCACATATGAGGAAAGCGAAACAATCTGCCGAATATATGAGTGTAATCATTAATGAAATGTCATACACACAAGCACATAATCTTACGAACACTATGAGCGATGAAAAATGAATAATAATAATTTTGTTATAAAGTGAACAAGAAAATATAATCTGAAAAGGCACTATGCTAAGACACTTAATAGAAATAATGTACTACTAATAATAAATTCTTAGCGGTTTTTATGTCCAAAATCAGGAGGACGTCTGCTGTTATCGTCTGGCCTTGACAGCGAATGTATCGATTTGGTAAAAATCTTCAAAGTGACCACATTAAAACGATGTTCATGATGGTTTAGGCACAGCGTTTAAAACTCATACTTTAGACTAAAGTAGCCGAAATTTTGGTGCATGAAATTTGAAATGAATGGACCGATTTGGGTTGAATTGTTTTCCAAAGTTAAAATTTTAGCTGATATACCTATCGCGGTAACGTCATTAAAGGGTTGACAACCAGCGTTTTGAACAAAGTAGGTTGAAAGTTTGTTGTGCCCTTTTTAAATGGCTGAACAATAGGCATATTGTAAAGCATAAATTTCGTTAGATATAATGGATATATAACCTTTTAACGACATAACCTACATGTACTCGGCTCAAATGTTCACAGTGTGAATGTCATTAGGTGACTGACATAAAAATATGAAAAGTTCTCCAGATAATTATATTGTGGTGCGGGTGCTGATCTACCAATTCTCCAATCCAGTTGGCGAAGAACAAGTCGTGAAGGAATGCAGTTCAGACATGAAAACTCTGCTGGTCTTCCGAACTACCTCGTAATATACCTGTTTAATGAATAATAAATAATAGCCGTTAAAATCTGTTTACAGGAAAAAACCAGGTTTATTTTATCCAACACGTGCAACTTTGAAGCGCTATGAATGTTGTTCATTTTAATCTGCATCATGGATGATATAGTGATGGCTCCAATGATTCTAACATAGATACTGAAGGAGCACTAGTCGTTTCAGCAGTTACAGTAAGTACCACCAAATCCTTAAAGTCGAGATCATCATTATTAACTAACACGTTTTATAAAGAGTGCATAAAGGATGATTATGACACTTCGCAGCACCCTAATGTTATTGGATGTTTGATGATACGAGTGCTTTCAGTCCTAACCCAGTCAATTTTGGGGTGAGGTCATTATGCATCAACCCCCAGGTTTTGTAAGACTACATCGGACTCCATTTGAGGGGTGTCGGTTGGATAACTGTAACAGATGCATTAACTTGTTCGTAAAACTAAAGGTCATAAGGAATAGTATGACACTTTCATGTAGTCTAATTTTATCACGTGTTTCATGACACATGTGTTTTCGGCCGTACCCCTCTCATTTCCCGACAGTCTGTGCCGATTGAGATATCCCACAAATGAGACAGACAAGCACGAAAACGTCCGTGTCATGAAACAAGGGCTAATGTCAAAGGGCAGGAAAGTGTTATACTATTCTCTTATGCTATCATGGTTTTACGAACTAGTTAATGGGTCTTTGAGTCGAATGCATCTACATTTTACTCAAAGTTTGCTGAGTAAACGCAGTATTAAGCTAAAATATATAATTACGATTAAGAGGCTAATCGGTGTCTAATAGTTCTCAACCTAAAAATTGAAGTGTAGGCAAAATAAAAGAGAAAAAAGGTGCCCAAACTTTCAAACATTTACACAGTATCTTCGTTATTTCATAGTCGGTGTTTAAGAACTATTTTTATATGTACAGTAATTATGTTTAGCAATGTTACTGCTAAACCCTTGAATGCTACGTTTACTTTACATACCGTTTAATGTATAGCTTGGCCCACCACTTAGAGTGAAAGTCGACCTGTTTGACTTCGCGAACGGTGTAAACTAACAACTGTTATTTATGATGTGCTGCTTGAACATTTATAATCTAGCATACTACATTATAAATCCGGAGAGTTATTAGCCCATTGTGAACCACAACATTTACGGCAATATATTTAACAACGATTTTAGCCAGAAACGAGATTTTTCGTTCAAAAATATGTCTTATGCGAAAAGTGTTATTAATAATACTTACCCTTCGAGTGCACATTTTTCTAAATTTGTTTACATACTTGGCAACGTCGTTTTTCAAAAATTGCTTAAAGCGTTTTTAAATAACATCAATGCAGCTCAAAACGTATTCTAGATATGGGGCATGCATACATATTTTTGTTCGATGATCGTTTGATTTTCAACAGTGGCAAGCACATTATATTTATATATAGTACACGGAAGACAATGATAATAGGCAGATATTTTGATATTAAGTAGATAAAACGTGCATGCATAACATCGACCATACGGGTCAGACATAATAACACACACATTATTAATGAAAAAACTTCGATATGTAGATATATCACTTGAGGCAAAAAGAATAAAATTTGAAAAAGCGACCTATATACATTCGATGATATCGTTGCTCATTGTAACACAATAATTATTGCTGTCCAATGGAGAAATCCCGACTTGAGTCAAATATTTCCAGCACATGGGTTGCCCACAAAGGAGGCGGTGTAGTGTTGTTTTTGTAATCAAGCTTTAGGTTTATCAAAGTTAGGTATAACGACTTTGATATCGATACGAGATAGATGGCGTTGAAGCGATTACTATTGACATTTTATAGCTTTTTACGCCTCTGCGAATGATAGTATGCCTGCTATGCCAACGGGATCATAAGAGGATTTTTAACGCCATATGAACGCATTTCAGAAGCTGTAAATGTAAGTGCTTTATGTACACAAGTGCGGAATAATTATTGTATTTATAAAGGGGTTACCCTCTAAGGATCCGGTCACCTTTCAAAACCAATATTTCCTCCCCTACACTCCGCGCCTCAAGGCGTAAATTATCTGTAAATTTGCAAAAATATCAAGGGGGTAGAGCAAAAGACATGCCCCAGCTTGAAATATGGGGAGGGGGCAGTTGCCTCCACCCCTCGCCCTCTCCCCCGTTCGTGGGTGCCTGGTCGATCAAATCTAATCCTTGCGGTTTTTATGCTTGGCAGAATAGTGTGCCATCATCACTTGTTTTAATCATATTTGTTGTTCTAGAAAAGTGCTCTTAAAAGCCGACCCCAGCTTTCCCAAATACAGTACGCTCGGCTGTTCAGACCCCTAAAATCCAGATTTTCACCTGTAATATATATTGCATTATGATTTATCAGTAACACTACATGACAAAAATACTAATTAGTTGTCAATATTCAGTAACCAAAACTTGATCATATTTTTGACCATATATTAGGACTGAATCTGAAGTGTATCTCGTGATCTTATAAAGGGTATAATACAAGGTAACAAGGCTACGATGTAACACGTAAAACACATATGTTTATTGATGTAAAATTTTTGAACAAGGTTTCAAAATTTAAGTTAATGTTCACTACATGTTTCGAAATATATTTTAATGCTGATACCACTTATCACATAGTTTTTTCAGAACTCTAACCGTTATAATAGCCACAATCCATATGCCGACTGCAAGATATTGGTGAAAAGTACTCATAGAGATAAGACATATCATAGGATAGTCTCCAAAGTTCAACAATACCACTAGATTTATAAATATATATTGATACTAACGCAAGCGTTGCGTTAAGGTACGACTATGGGTTGCTTATTCAGAGAATACCTGTATGATATAGGTTCGTTCACTATATCAAAGGACCTGTTGCTGACACGAAATATTTTGAAAGTTGAATTTTTTTTAAATGACTAAACTTCAGACATACTATTCACCAAAAACTCAAACTAATTTTGTTTGTTTTATATTTAGAATATAAACAAAGTATATCACAAGTCTCAAAAAATCAAACAGAAAAATAAACATGTCTACGCTATTATTAACCACTATGTACGCAGCATACATGTTCATACGGGTACTATCCCCAGATGAGTCGGACACCTCCCTCTTGGCGCGTTGTGACGATCGCCCCATGACATTTCATCCCACCCTACCTTTCTGGCGGCCGCGTAGGCCCCGAACACATAGGCGCCCAAGGCTGTGCACCCACCCCGTCCCCCGTCCGGCTGGGAGCCCGAGGGCCTAACTCCTCCCCCAAAGACCCTAAACTACTCGCTTCGAACCTCGAACCTTGAGGATGTACGATATGCGGAGTATCGTAAATATCAAATTATTTTCCCAGATATCAGAATACAACATAAAATGAGGCATATATAACGCTTTTGAAATAGCGTTTACGAACTTCGATATAGTTTTGGCCGGCCACCGGCTCAATGGTTGCGCGACGGCAGAAAGTTCCCTTAGTTACATAAATGTAATATTAGCTTTTCTTGTTACATAATTTTAATTGAAATATTTGTTCGGCATTGTGCAAGTTTAAAATATAAAAAGCCCTGACTAATAGATAATGCCGTACCACTACTATTTTGAGTATTGATAAGTTACTATATAAAACAAGACTCATACCGTCAATAATATTTTGGCAGACAGCATATGCTTTTATGGCTACTATAGCGGTTAAGAGCTCGCAAAACCTTGTGTGACGGCGGTATTAGCGTTAAAATGTATTTCGATCGAAACATGTAGTGAACATTAACTGAAATTTGGAAACCTTGTTCCACAATTTTACATGAATTGACATATACTTTTTACATGTTACAACGCAGCATTGTTACCGTGCTCAAAATATATTTAGATAAGAAAACTGACAGCGACTAAAACTACAGTCAATTGCTGCATAATACAATACGGGCATCATGACTTCAATTATATATATATATTTTGAGCAAACACTACCCATAACATAGTCAACAACGCAAAATGAAAGATAATCCAATCGAATAATACTTTTAAAGTTAATGATTATTCAATATACAATAATTTTAGACGTACTTCATAAGGGGAAAACAGGCTTGGAATAGGATACTCAACGCACAGCCTGAATTAGAAACATGGTGTTAAACATTCATAAACACGTGTTCAAGTTGTTAAATTCTCGATGGAACACTGACTGTTCAAAAAAGACAGTAAAATTGTGAAAATAATTTCCGTTTTTCGACTCAACATTATTATCTAAATTTGTTCTTAGTGGATAATGTGTAGTCTGGCTCATAGCATTTTCCCGGAGCTACGATACATTCGTACAGAGATATAGTAAAAAGGTACGCAGAATTCTGTTATATTTCTCAGGTTTATTTGCGACTGACTCGATTTGATTTCATTTTTACCGCCAAAATACATTAGAAACTCACAAAAGTGAATTTGGCTTTAATGAAAATAAAAGTCAATTGTCAAAACTGAAATCAAATTGTCAGCGAAACAAATTTCATCTTAACAATTTAAAACTACTTTTGCTGGAAAAACACCAAATCAAACCAAGCATGATCAAACTTGTTATATATATTTGATTTCCTTGGAAGAAATTATCAGTTTTGTAAAATAACGTGATTTTAAACTCACGCAACTCTATTTGATTCCAATTTTGCAAAATCTGACATCAAATTTATTTTGATGAGCATCAAAATCCGTTTTAGCACCAAAAAACTAAATCAAAAATCAAACCCATTTTAAATCGAGAAATGAAACAGAAGTTACTAGTTTTACTTTTAACCACATCCCTGCGCAGATCTTTTCCTTGTTCCCATATAAACAGAGTCGCCTGCTGGAATTTCAAAAAAGGTGTATAAAACTGGTACTAAAACAGAAGTTCGTTTCAATTTTAATAATATTTAGCTTTTAAAACGTACCAAAGTTAAAAATAATAAAACACATGGCCGTTGAAGACCGAAAGATACAATTGACATGCAATTGAGAAGACATTGTGGCCTACAAGTCCAGACAATCTACTTAAGCAACTAATACAACGATCGAGAGTAATTTATTTCTACACAAAATAACCATACGTATTAATTGACGAGACTAAAAAACGTTACTGCAAACAGCTATTTGATGCGAAACCCAAGTAGCCCATTATTATTATTAGTCAAAAAAATAGAACATAAAAAAGTTTGATAATCCGCCACGTAAAGCTGAAACTCGCAGTAGGTTTCATGAAAAGAAGCCTTTATAAGTGTAGCGATTTGGATGTTTGGCAGTATGGGTGTAAAGGTTGAGTTATCGGTAACTCCTTTAACATTTTACTACAGTGATTAGGCTGGTGTCGGCTAAGTCTCGTATTAGCTGTTTTCCAAGGTATATTTTTCAATAGAAATTTCTCAGGTTTTGGACAGTCCATGACCCAATGGTCCTAGAAACGGATGCATTAATGCGCTAATTTAAATACAAAGTTTTTACAAAAAATTGCTATATATACATAATGCTTAATATACATAATGCTTCTATATGCGTCAATTTGTTTAACACACTGCTACTACATGATGATTATTTACGAGTTTGGTCCAATATACGATCTCGTACAGTCACAGCCAAAAGTAAATGCGCATATAATGGACGCAATTTCTTCCGTCCGCAACCAGGGGAAACGAAAGTTTGCCTGTTCATGTCCATAAAATTGCATCAGTCTACGTCCGTACAAAAATGTGTCTGTTGGTGTACAGATGAAAATGCGTTCGGCCGCGTCCAGAGGAAGTTACATCCGCCCGCGTATATGTCCGTCACCGTCTTCGTCCGTTCGCATTATTCGCGTATGCATTTACTTTAAGTCTGTGACTGTATTGAATATATTTAACAATTGAATATGGACTAGGATCCGAATGAATTATTGTTGGCCGTTGCAGTACGTCCAAGCGACGTGTGTTGTATAAGTTCGTTGCGATGGCGACGATTTTGTTGCTGGTTCATTTGCTTGCGCAGCGAATTTAGCTGATTTGACAAAGTTCCGACCTGTAAGTACAAAGCGAACAACATAGTTACAGTGTTAGCACCAGCTAGAAATGACTGTACTCAATAGATGTTTATTCGCTGCTTGTAAAACGTTGAGAACATTTCGCACGATGTCCGCTACGTGAAAGGCGGTAAGTTATTTCTGGAACATACCGTGGTAGTAGATATTTAACAAAAATGATGGTCACGGTTACAATAAGCGAACAACTCGAATCCATGCCGAGTACATTATCTTCCACAATTACCGAAAAACATAACAAACAATAAAAAAATTGCCAAATTAAAAAAACCGCATTAACATGTCGACAAACCTGGTGGAAAGCTGCGAGCAAATATTTATTTTTCACGAGAATGCTGTTGTTCAAGAGTCTTCCAATACCATATATTTTACTTCCGAATAATAAATTTACACCAAACATAAAAATTTCATTATAGACCCATTTCAGACATCTAATCCTTACGCATCACAAATGAATGTTGTCTTTTGTACGAGCAATGACCTCGAATGAGCAATGCTATAATAATTATTGCTACATATATGTAGCAAAGTTTTTCCACCGTATGTTACATCGGTCACAAAATGGAGGGGAACCCTCTTTAAAAGCGGTGTATTAGACCTCATGGCTGGGTCGCATAGCTGAAACCCATTATGAGGTTACGGGCCGGACTATAGGCCATAATACGCCAAAAATCTTACCGGGATGTCTTCATTCAATTCTAAATGTTTAGAAAAAAATGGCCGACGGACGAACACCATAAAATTTATCAGTGTGCACACAAATAATGCTTTACTCACTTCGCGTGCTACGCAACAAGCGACGCAAAATTTAACAGCCACTTACGAAAATATATAAGTAATATTAATTTATTGTATAGACAAGCAAGATTTACGAAACAGTTGTTTTAATATAAATGTTGGTGGCGCCAACTTTTCTTGAAAAGTTGCAGCCTAATCGGATGTTTATTTGACAAAAATCCTCGATATTCGTTCGAGAGATAATGACATATTCAGCTTGTGTTCGATTAACTCATTAGCAAATTTCTTAATACATAGTATGTGGGTCATTTCACGAAACCATGTCATTTTAGTCGGGGGGGGGGCTACATCGGCACTTTTTGGCCCATACCACCAGTCTTTTGTAAGGAAATTTAATGTCGCTGTGAGATGTAGTAATAGCATATCCGACGATCATAACGAGGTATAATGGACCTCTGTACCCCAAACATAGCAGGAGTCAGAGGCCCTCAACCCGGGTTGGTCAAATGAAGCCAAAAACACATGTCCTAATATAAACGTTCGCCGTATCGCTAGCACGTGATACATATATGTGTTTTTCATTTCACTGTGATCCATTGGTATTTGCTAATTTTTCCGGAAAAACTTGGGGGTAAGCATCGACACTGAAGCTGACGTCAAGCTTCCGAAAATTTTTTTCGTGACATGTAGCCCACCCCGACCAAGGTCAAATCTGGCAGCTTTCAGACGCTGGTAAATAACGTAAAAGTGCACTAGCGCCAAAAATGCTATATAACGGTAATCGCAATCAGTACAGGTGTTATTGAAAAAAAGAATATCAGCGTCTGTCCATGTGTTATTTCATTATGAGGTCGAAGGTCATAAAATGCCAAAAATTGGGTATGCAAGATGTAGCCCCCCCCCGACCTGACCAAACTTAAATTTAAAAAAGCCAAATTTAGCATACAGTCTTACAATAGGCCGGATATAAACATATGTAGTAAAGCCCCACTAGAATCGACCCATCTATTAAAAATTTTTAATGAAAATGTAGGCCCCCCCGACCTGTAGCCCCCCCGACCGCATGTATAATAAAAGTAATCGAAGGTCACAAGAATCATATTAGTATATAAGTTCATCATCATTGCACTATGATATGGGGCCGTGCTGTGAACTGGGCAGCTAGGAAACCCTTCTGCCTCCCCGCACATCTATTACACGCATTGTCCTTGGTATCATCACTTAAATGTAAACTGGTCATAGATCAATTGTATTTGTTTTACACCAGATTACATCTAGAATGTATAGAAGTAGCTAAAGTTTGGCGCGTTGCATGTTGTAGGAAGCTGTAGCCCCCCCCCCGACCTGAGGTGTAGCCCCCCCGACCAGAGGTGTAGCCCCCCCCGACCTGAGGTGTAGCCCCCCCCGACTCAACATATCGGGGTGCCATTTTTTACAAGGCCTAAGGATCTGCCTGAAATTTTTTCTCAGACGTCCCCGCTCATGGTTGGTTTGTGAGCATAGTATCTGTAGGTGCTGTCTCCGTTGCGCTAGAAAAACTTCTGCGACAGGCTTGTTCTAAATTGGTCGATTTTAACCCCAATAATGCCCTAGCAGCATCAATTTTAGGTCGCAAGTGCTCCAAATGGCTTGACTAGGACCATTTTGGATGGACTTGCATAAAAATAGACCATGGTTCCCGTTTGTCACTCCGTCAACACTACAGAATAATGACTTATTTCGGATTAAAATTTGACCCCCAGGGGGGCCCTTTCCAACCTCTGTAGCAGGTTTCAGGTAGCTCGTTTTGCATAGAGACCTCGATATTCGAAAAATTCAGGGTTTTTTACATCGGAAGGGGTCTAGACACTGTACATTCGAAAACGTTTCATTTTGGCTTCAAAAAGTGGTGTTTCAAAAGTACATGGTTTCGTGAAATGACCCATGTATGTTCAATAATTGATCGGATGCTGTTCAATAGTGCGGAAACTGAAAATATTATAGCAATTAATAAACTAATTTTTATTGGATTCCAGTTCGATAACTTCTGGGGAGAATTATAATGCTTCAGCCAGGTACGATAGATGAAACTGTTCGATGGTAGTTCACTACTTATTCCCTTTAAAGACGAGGGCACTGTACTTTTGTCAATGACAGATTCATACCTGTCCAAGAGTTTCTTTAAGTAAGCAATGCAGCGATCTTATGTCCGTTTGTTCCGGACTATCAGTTGAGCCTTCAAGCGCTAAAGACATTGCGCGCATTCGCGGAAACCAGTCGTGCAAATCTTCCTGAAATAAACCAAGTAACCTGGGAATTCCGGTCGCGGTTGCTCAAAAGGCAAATCCATACTGGAACCGTAATAAATTTCACGGCTTGTACCACAAAACTTGAACGACATAAGGTCTGATGATAACGAAACCTACATAGCGTATAAAACCTTTTATTAACTCATAGCTAATTTCAGTCACAATGATGGACATCATGATGCAACTCAAAAATTCGCACAGAAAATATTGCTTAAAATTGAACCATAATTTTCGTGAAATCTAGTCACACGGGTGAGTAGGCTAATCTAAACCATAGAACGTTGCAAGACAGATAGAGGAACTGTAGCACACAAAATTTTTCGTGTTTCCTGTGTCTCCAAGTAAACAAACCTAACAAAAATCCTTTTACGACACGAAAATGGTCGTGACACGCAGGACGGCGCCGAATAACAACGGCAGATCCCAGAAACCCGCCCCAGCCAACACTGGGCTCTCCAAAGTGGGGTGAGCTTTTTCGGTTTCCCCTGGTTCAAAACGTGGCCCCTGGCAAAAATTTCTGCTTCCCCGGTTGTCTGCCTTTTAACAATTTTTTTTGTTTCCAATGTGTCCAAAGTAAATAATAAAATTTCATCAAAATTTGTATTAAAATTCCATTCTGAAGCCAAAAATTTCGCAAATATTGTCAACATTTGATTCAAAATCAAGTTTTCTCCATTTTGGCAGTGTATCTGACAGGATTTTTAACCGTTTTTCTCTTGGAACAATTCCCGTGGCGAAATCGTCAGTCCCCCGGTTCACAACCATGTTGGGGTGGCAGTTTATGCCCCCTCGCAAAATTTTCAGCGAATGGAGAGCCCAGCAACAATTACATTTTCAAAGAATATAAGCTCCCAAATTCTGACAAGTCACCGAAGATAGGAAAAGAGTTATGTTGATTTTGCAAACAAAAAGTTTAGAAGTGGAATTTTCGCTATCTTTTGTTCCAACAAAAATTCTCTGGATGTAATTTCGACTCCATGTCTAAATATGTAATTATATTTGTGCAGTTCTCTCCAGAAATGAGCGCTGTTAGTTCGATAAAATTCAAAATTTCGGTCAAATTTTGTTCGAAAATTTGGTTCGCTTTTTAAATTTGTTCGAGAACTGTTAGAAAAATGTTCGATTGAGATGTTCGAGAATACTAAATTTTGTTCTAACTCTGTTCGATGTTTGTTTATACGAAAGGTGGCACACAGTTTTGGCGAGTACAGCAGCTACCTTTTCCGCCAAAAATGCCTGTCGTTCGCTCGCGACTCGCTCGAAATATAACAGAATTTATCATTAATTTAAATAGTTTAGCAATCCCGAGCATGCAACTCGCTCGAGACTTCTCGCGACTCGATCGAAATGCGACGGTCATTTTCACGCGTACTGTTTGTATGTAACCGAAACATGGTAGCGAGCTTTTAATGAATGGTTGTAGTAGTGCACAACGAGAGAGTAACTTCTATATTAATCGTTGATTCTTGGACATACTTGTCTCAATGAAAGATAGTACAGTAATAATAATAGTTTACATGCGAGAATAACCTTAATTTGAACCATCCTATTTTGTAATAACCGACGCCAAATAGAAATCCTTGCTGGCATAAAAATACAGTTACAATCAGAATTAAGTGCTCAAAAATCGACCGAAGCTTCGTTCGATTTCAATGTTTACGTTTAAACGAAAATCGATCGTTTAAACGAAATTCCATTAACTTAACGAATTTTGAGAGCGTCAAAATAAAAATAAAAATTTAATAAAACATGTTAGTTCCCGTTTAATCTAACGAATTTCGATTGTGTTGAAATAAAAAATATTTTAATAAAAATGTTAGTTTGCGTTTAATTTAACGAATTTCGTTTAAACGAAGATCGACTGATTGAGTTTTCGTTCGATTTCGGCTGCGTTCGATTTTATAAGCAGTTAATTGTGAGTGTAACTGTAATATGAAATTCAATCCGATATTTCCCAAGCCGAAAACGGGAAAATCCTTAAACGGTGTTAGAAATTACACTCTGTGTTTGAATATAATTATCGATTTCGATGTTTGCGTTTAAACGAAAATCGATCGTTTAAGCGAACTTCGATTAATTTAACGAATTTTGAGCGCGTCAAAATAAAAATAAAAATTTAATAAAACATGTTAGTTAGCGTTTAATTTAACGAATTTCGATTGTGTTGAAATAAAAAATATTTTACTAATAATGTAGTTTGCGTTTAATTTAATGAATTTCGTTTAAACGAAGATCGACTGACTGAGTTTTCGTTCGACTTCGGCTGCGTTAGATTTTATTATGCAGTTAATTCTGAGTGTAACTGTGATATGAAATTCAATCCGATTTTCCCCTGGCCGAAAACGGGAAAATACTTAAACGGTGTTAGAAATTACACTCTGCGTTTGAATATAATTTTGGATGTTATGTCCTATTTGCAAAAACATTTCTCTGATGCCGAAGTAATTTATATTCGGATTCTTCTCCATTGAATGCAACAGCGACATATTAAAAAATCGATCGTATACCGGTGGGCCTTTCGTGCACTAAATTGGACAAAAATTCGAAATTTTGGTATAATTTTAAATTAATTTTTTCTGAATACAGAACGTCCGATTTCAATTATCGTGCAGTGTTTTGAGCAAAACGCGTTCCGTGGCGATTTTTATGCGCAACAACATAACAAGATGACATCACATTGTGTGATTCGCGTATGATATGTTTGCTGTTGCAGTGCTAAAGTGAACATGGATACTTGATAAAACGTATTTCCTTGAATTAAGGATTAACAGCAGTAAGAAATAGTACTGCTGGCAATGGTTATACCAGGGACTTGTCATGTTCAAGTTTTTGAATTCTGAGCGTTTAATAAGTACATTATATACGATTTGTGTTAGCTAGTTTTAGATCCAGTATTCGCAATAAATCAGTCGCGTTTCGAGCGATCGAGCAGCAACCGAACATCTTGAAATTAGTTTTAATATATACATATTTTTACTGTATATCATTATAAATATACATATGTTTTATATTTGAATTCAGAGTGAGTGATTGAAACGTGCGAAGCCAAGAATTACTCTCCCTGGCCCGAATGGTACAACTCCACGGTGTCCGTTTCTGTTCGGGTGACATGCATAACTCAACTTCGGCGGGGAGATTTGACTCGCGCGATAGCTTATTAGTGAAAGCTTGAAATCTTTCTCTATGCCCTTTAGTTAGGCGCAAAGCCCGATTTCACCATCTCCAAGTCCCCGAAAAAAGTGTCCGTAAGAGTTAATGCGTTTGTATTATAAAATGTTTTTATTTCACAAACAGCGTGCGAACAACGGCCATTTCTGGCTGGTACCGTAGGTAGACTGAAATTTAGACCATAGGTAAGAACCGTAAAGAATGCGTCATGCACAGCTAAAAAAGCTTCAATCGCGGAAGAAAATAAGCCCAATGTTTACCTTGCTCACCTTTGGAGGTTGCTGGCCCTAGGACGTAGGGCCACCCTACTTAAACCCAATGGTAAATATTTTCATTGGTTACGGTGATATGGTTGTTTTCGCATGTCTCAGATCTTATGGCCAATACTAAAACCCATTTTTATAAAATGTAAAAATATAGGTAACCACCGTAATAACGCGTCTTATGCAGTTACACAAACAATCCAACAACACATGGGAAACCAGCACACCAATGCGTCATACCCTGCTACATAGATCTTCAATATTATTGGTTTATAAATTAATCCAATATCATGTACATTATATCTCAAGAGAGTATAGATATATTTCAAGTCTAGTGGGCCCGTTTTAAACCACTTTACACATTAATCCTGGCCCCAAAAGTAACCATAATGCACGAATTATACACATTCATATTGCGCATTAACCTCTCTGCAAAATAAACACAATTTGGCCGAAAATGCGCGCCTGTTGTCCAGATGCAACCAAGCACTTATTTTGTCGGACCACTTTTGGCCCCACCCTGCCCTACTCAGCACACCTATGCACAGTGACGGAGCTAAAATCAGTTCTTGGGGCACAAATAGAGATTTCTAACAATGGTTTTACCTGTCGCGCGAGATGACAGGACGTTGCAAATTATAGTTATGGATGCGACAAGAAAAAAAATCCCCAAACAAACTGTCCCACATTTCACCACATGAAATGTAAGAATATCTACCAAGTAGTTACAATTTAACTACGAAATTGATCGCCGATTCTTGAAGCCAGCTGTCTCCCTGAATCAACTATAAATAGTACCACATACCATTACTATATACAGTTGCGGCCAGAAATAAGTGCAAACTAATCGACGAAATTTCGGTAAATTTCGATTAAACGAAATTTCAATCAATTTCCATTTCGATCAAACAAAATTTCGATCGATTTCGATTTTAGCGCGACTAAATAAATTTTAAGTTTATGAAATTTCCTTTATTTAAGATTAAATGAAATTTCGATCGATTACGATTCCGATTTCGATCGGTTGCGATTGCAATTATTTTTAGCCGTGACTGTATATTTTGATATTGATTTAGTGAAACAAACGGTGTTAACAAATACTACAAAATTGCACATTAAAATCATATGCGCTGCAACACTGTGGCATGTCAAGAAGTTTTGCATAACTTCTTTTACAAATTATTGGAGAACAACCCTGCCAAATCGCTTGTAAGTAGGCGACGTGACACACCAAAACAACCTAATAAGGCATGTCATTAATTCGTATCATCGTTGCATCTAAATTGCTTTCACCAAGTACAAAAGTTGAAATCTATACCTCCATAAGCCCGTGTACATAGCTTTCCGGGCCGGTAAATTCGGTTTGACTTTTCACGCGTAGCAAAATCATAAAATTCAGATAATTCCACATATTGTGCTCTTGGTTGATATGGTCCTAAAATGCAGTACACGTCAAACATCGTTGTCGCTCACTCTAAAAGCATTCGTAATTTGCTAGAAAACAGTTACTCCAATCTAAAAATTTACTACTAGCAGGAATTAAAAAATCCAGCTTTGCTTCTGTGAAAGATATATTCGTTTTTTGAAATTTTTCGTATAAAGATACACATGTTAAAATTTTGCAACGTTTGAATTAAAAACCTTATATATGACCAACAGTGAGCTTACGCTTTATGTCAGCGCGCAAACTACAGTACTCAATATAATATTAACCGTTGTTGGCTCGTTGCTTGCTCACAAAGTTGCTCGTGGGAAAATATAACTTTGTGAAATTTTATAAGTTGTTTTTGTTCGCTCGCTGCTCGCTCGTAATGCAACAGTAAATTGTAGCGAGTACAATGATATATCCATTGATATTAAATGGTAAGCATCGAGTGAAAAATGTTTGATGGACCTGAGTTATTACATTTAATGCAATACTGATGCTCTGTCGGGGTTCCACAAATTTGCAAATTAAAACTTCCCATTTATTGCTACGAAAACCATATTAAATAAGACCCAAAAAATTTCTAGGTCTTAGTAAATTACATTCACGCATTATTTTTCAAAATTTTGGGTACACCAAAAATAACCCAGTAATTTGACAATTGCAGATTTTAGTAAATTGGACGAACCAAGTAATTTTCAAAATTGTGGGTGCACCAAAATAACCCACACTAATTTGAAAATTTGTGGGTGTTAATAAATTGCACGCGCCTAGTAATTTTAAGAGAGATGTCAAGATCCAGTGATTTTAATTTTTGTAGTACAGATTTTATCGCCCTCCTTCAGTTTTAAAGCAACATCTAATACCAAATTATTGTGCTCGAAATGTTCAAATACACAGAGGACAAATTACCATGTAAAATGAGGCCAAAAGCACAATATAGCTCGAATGATTACATAGTTATTATTTTGGGGACCATTGAAAAACACAGGGTTGGTTTAATCCTGCAGCACAATTAATGAGAGAGTGAGCATTTGCATCTTCACAGAGAATGAATTATTTTACAAAATGAAACAAATAGCCATATATAGCATGAGCGGTTGCGAAGATATTACCATTTCCGTATTATCCTGGGTTCCGTGGGCTCATGGAAAACCCCGTTTAGAGGCAAATCTGCAGCGTTCAACTAAATCCATGATTTATTAATGTCACTCTGTAACAGCAACTCGAAAAATACAAGCGGTAATCACAGTCCTAGAAGCCTGGACAAATACAAAACAGTGTGAAATAGAAATCAGTAAAGAAAACACCGAAGTCACACTTTTCTCCAAAACCACAAGTGATGCCAAGTAGAAGCCTAAATAAAACTAAGGTTCAGCAGGGGTGAAACTATCACGTTCTGCTCAAATCATCAACTTTATAGTCGCACACGTCGACCAGACTCTTTCAGTTATAGCATATCATGATCCCGAGAATGTTTCGTAAAAATGAAAACAAAAGCCTTAACTCGCTGGCTGGTAAGTGAAACTGTAACCATAAGGAAGACATGCGCATGATCTATTTGGCATGTACAGTTACTCACAGAAATGAGTGCTGTTCGGGCGATGATCGCTCGGTGCTCGTTTGATAAACTAAAAATTTTGTTCGAAATGTGTTCCAATTTTGTTCGAGACTGTTCGAAATTTTGGAGCTCTTTTTTAAATTTGTTCAATATCTGTTCGAAGGTTGTTTGAAACGTGTTCGAGTGTTGTTCGAGAATAAATTTTGTTCGATTTCTGTTCGATATTCGTTCGAAAGGTGACATTTATTTCTGGCGAGAACGGTAGTGGCGCTGATCAGCCATGAGAGGATTTTGCATAGCGGCCCATTTTTGATTGGCAGTGGTAATAATAAACAAAAATTGCTTTACAGCGTTCGATGTCAAATTCCGCTATATTTCCTGACACTTTTAACAATTTCCCCGCGTTTTTACGTGTTTTCCCATATATGGTAATCCTGCCGAAGGTTTCCCACTTTCCGGAACGCTGAGGATACGCCAGTACAAGGAATATGATCCTGTAATACTGCCGGTCATCGTAAAGCGACTGCTTTAGTCAACACGTTTTGAGTTCAACAGCGCATACATATACGTATGTACTTTAGCATCGTTCGCCCGTTATCTCGATACATGATACTAAAAGTGCTCGGCAAAAATAACGGTAAGGTTGCGATGTTTCAATAATTATGGTCACTGCTGCAATAATTACGACTTAATGCATTTTACTTCAAAATTAACTAAATTTCAACGAGTTGCGATTGAGAAACTGGTCGAAATTTTATCTATCCTCAAATAACACTCCGAACATAGGCTTTATTCGTTCGGCACAATCAAGAATGGCTTACCTCAAATGACGTTGATTTGTTTTCAAACGAACCACGATTGAGACCACAAATGAAACATGTGTTGCGAAGAATTTCTTCTTTTTCTTGCTTTGCCGTTCGCAGATCGGCAAACGTATCGATGATTACCTGGTAACAATAATATTTTATTATAAACAAAAATGTGGTTGAATATAAAAAATAAAAGAAATCAATGACAAACAAATTCGTGAAACATTAACAATGGAGATGTATTGTAGTAATGGTAAAGGTATAAAAAATGAACAGCATTTACACTACTGGATCAATTTTTGCTTATCCCGGAAGTGGGGTATAGTTGGGTATACGTAGCAGTAGTTTAAACTTTACTATCTATGCTTTTGGAGTCCTGACGTAACAATATCGGTGTTAGGGCAGCAGTCAGCATAATGTATGTTGTTTTGCTTATCACCGCAATAATACAACATGCGTGGTAAACATCAGTGTTAGACGAGTGTAATTCGAGGGAAAACATATATTGAGAACACACTGCACTACATTAATTACTTTACTTTAAAAAATAAAGTACTCGCCAGAAATGACCGTTGCTCGCTCGCTACTCGTAACGTTTTATACCATTGCTAGCTCGCTCGAAAGGCGACAGTCATTTCTGGCGAGTACCGTAAATCCAAATTATTGCTCATAGGGTTGTGCTGGCCTACTTAGTTGAACTTAACTTAGAAGAACACATTTTTGCGACATTAAAATATTACTATAATTGGACTGTTGTTGCGACATACGTAAAAGCAAATAATTCGCGAAAAATTAGCTGTTATTAAACAGGTACTTGAGAATTTTTTTGCAAACGACTTAATTTTATTTCTGTCTGTAACTGTACTGTTAAAAATTCACTGAAAGAAAGAAGCACAAACAATTCACAAGACTATAATTTATCAATTATTCACAGCGAGAAGAGTGCTAAAACGAACAAGACAAGAAGCTAAGTTGTGTAAAAGGTAAGTGTATTTTTTATAGTTATTTTTGTCAGAAAATGGTCAACGCACAGTCAAGGCAATAAATAAGTTTAAATTAATCAATCGAAATGCATCAATTTTGATTACATAAAATCCCAACCAATTTCGATCGATTTTCATTGAATGAAATTTCGCTCGATTTCAGCCGATTGCGATTAAACCAAAATGCTGATTGACTGCGATTTCGATAGTATATGATTGCAGTTATTTTAAGCAGGGTGGTGACAAGCAATCACTACTGTACTAATCAAAAGACTTTCGCATTTCGAGCGAGGGAATTGCTAGCGAGGTTAGAGTGATCAGGTCCCTCAAAATTTCGAAAATATTAATATTAATAGAATTCTACCTTAAAGCGGATTGCTTTACAGCGATCTGGGAGTTCGCGGAAGGCTACAATTGCGCGCGAGTCCCGAGCAAGCTGCGAGCATGTCTCGAGCGTGATGAGTATGACTCACGAGCGACCATCGTGGAAGTGACGGTCACTTTGGACGAGCACGTTAGCAATACACTGAGTTATAGCGAAAGGTTATTTGCAGTTTTAAGTGTTCGGTAATTAGGCCACAATTATAATTAAAACAATCTATATGGGAAACCAGAATGCCCCGCATTGACACTGCTGGATACCTGAAAAACACCACCTCCCGCTGACCCCTAAAATTTTCGTTTTTGATCACCACAGATTTCGTTGCAACCGCTTTTTGCAATTTGTCCCAAAATTTGCCATAATAATGAGCAATTTCCCCCCAATTTTTGCTCAAAATATTTTGCCAGTTCCGCTCAAATTTTGTCAATTTTTTTGCTAAAATTTTCGATATTTGCAAACGGCGTAAGGTTAACAACCAGTTATGGCCTTTCTTCCCACACTCAGAGCTAACTTTCACTCCTTCTCCCATAGTCTCATAGGCCTAAAAACACCAGGTGAATCGTTCTCAAAAAATACGTGAATACCGATTACATGGATGTTATATTTACGCGAACCATTTTTCTTTTTTTTCTGGCTATAATTGTATTTTTCTGCACCTGATCGACAACGCTTTATACTTTAAGGCTTATTGCATGAAGCGAACCGTCTGCAATTTATTGTTGGACGTCAAATTATTGAAGTACACATTTTGTGTATTTTTGTAACGGCAAAACTGCTATGGCTAACTAAAAATAATCTGATCCCACTCGCTTGATTTAAACCAGAAAAGTTATTACAAGAAATAAGGAAATTGATTAATTATTTGTTAACCAAAAAGTAGAAAAAATTACGAACACTTGGTACCAAAAATACAAACTTATGTTACAATAGAATTTCGACATTACTTAGTTTGCAAAGAAATGGTTCTAACTAGCCTGCCAACGGCTTTAATTTGAGTTCGATTCTGTTCACGAACAAATTATACTAAACAAACAGATATTGAACTGGTTTCCGGGGCCGTTTCTTTTACGAAGTCGCAGATTGAACATTATTTGCATAAGAAAATAGCCTTGTCACTAGTTTACTACAGTAACCGGATCATCGGGTCACTACCACGGCATTGTCAGTGTGTCATCGGGTGACAAAGTGGTGGCCCGGTTCCATATATGAATTTTACCATACCCCATCGATGGGTTGCATGAATGAAAGCGGCATGGCGTTACGGGAATGGGTATATGGGCAAAGTAATATTTGTACACTTTATTGTGCAAAATACTCCATGGAATTTTCTTCATTTGTTCGTGAGATATTTAGAAAAACTCTTGACAGATGGACATGGCAAAATTTAGCTGAGCACATATATATAAAGAATTACTTTCTCGCTTCGCTGCTGCGCAACAGATTATAAAAAGTGCACTAAAATAAATTATCAATACACACATAATACGTTTTGTCAAAATGATATTACAAAATTCATCTAACAAAAGAGTACCAGCTGACGATAAGCATGCCACTGTAGTTGACGATTGTCTAAAAGCTACCATGCCAAAGATTATTTTTAACAAAAGATACCAACTTTACTGAGAAAAAATCACAGTAAACAAGGAAAGAAATAACCACAAAACAACAATTTACACCGAAAATCAAATTGATAGTAATCGTAATGACGATAAAGAAAAACGAAATGTCGAACACAACGCGTGCCATATAAAACGTTTCGTCAGGCGCACGTTTTCGTAAGCAGTCGCCAATCCCACCGCCCGATCGTAGACCGCAATTGATCGTTTCGACGAGACAGCCCCAAAGATCACGGCATATCATTAGTTTTGCGTCATCATCATCAGCAGCAGCTAAATCGACCAGGTCAGTCGCAGGAGTAGCAGTTACATTTTGGTAACCTGGATGGCGAAATAAAAAATACGTACAGTCATTCAGACCATTAACCTCGAGCGAGCAGTGGTACTGTATTGGTTTACACAAGCACACACGCAAACAACTATTTTTATTCGCAAAATATTAATCTCTAGTTGACCACGAAGCCAAAACCTATTTTCTGGGAAAACGCAAATTTCAACTGTTGGGTTGAGAATTCCGGCTCATACAGCGACAGTTCATAAAGTGCACAGCTTCAAAATGTAGGCATGTGTGCCATAACATAGCATTCGGAACTACTGAAAGTAAAACCAGCTGGCCTTGGCTTAACGTCTGAGCAAGTTTAATCCTTGTGTGTTCACCATATTATAAGTATAATTTATAGGCCTTTTGTCAAGAGATTATTTTCGGCCGAAATTGTGTTTTTGAAACGTTTGTTTGAACCACAACTGGAGTAAAATTGTGGAAGAATTGAAGCAGAAAATTTATAGCGGAATGGTTTTGTCGTTTGCGTGCACCAGTTTCGCCTGAACAGGAATTCATTCCGGTTACTCCCTACTGATAAAAACTTTCGACGAAATGCTGCATCCGTCTACCCAATGATCACAAACGCAGAATCTAAGTAACATCTATTTCACGGATATCATTGTTTTATTTCACTGCTGGTTCGAACCATAGAACGAGAGACTCACTCACACTCGAAGAATGACGGTCATTATAGGAAAGCAGTTTCGCAAACTTATTATTACGTTCAAGAGCGAGCTCACGTAATAAATAATAATTTCAGTACTCGCCAGAAATGACTCATGTTAGAGCTAGAGGTTGTTTTTTGGCAAGTGATGCATACGTACAGTACTCGCTAAAGATGTTTGTTTGCATTCGAACGAGCGAACATCGAACAGAAATCAAATAAAATCTGTTCGCGGAAAATCACGAATGTTTTTCGAGCAACTTCGAACTGTTCTCGAATAAATAAAAAAGCATGACGAAAATTTCAACAAGTAAAAAATAATGCAAAATGTATCAGATTCATTCTGGATCGTTACGCGGTAGATTAGTCCTTTCCACAGTGTAATGGGTAACATTACTGAATCCTAAGGTTAAGTCCGCTATAGAGATTAGACTAAAACCGATGGTCCTGACTCAAATTCAAAGACATCTCCCATGAAGTACGTCAGGCATGTGTGCGTGTGCAACTGTATAAGTAAAGTACTCGCCAAAAATGACCGTCGCATTTCGAGCGAGCGAGTTCGAGCGAGTCGCGAGCGAGTGGCTCGCTCGAGATTTCGCAACTATTTAAATTAATAGAAAATTCTATTTTTAGAACAAATTTATTTCGAGCGAGTCGCGAGCGAGTCTCGAGCGAGTCGCGAGCGAGCGACAGTCATTTTTGGCGGGTACTGTATGTATTTGCCAAGCACTTCTAACTTTGATGAATTTAGCGTTATTTGTCATGGATAATCGCGCGCTTACTGTCACTTAATCGTGGATCCACAGTTTAGAGCTTCTGACATAATATGGAGATGAATAATTAGTGTATGATAGTGAGTTTATTGTCGTTGACCGCTTGTATACCTTTAAGTATACCATTGGCTTTGGTTAACTTTTAACCCACGGCTGAAAGTACAATAATGACAACATGATTGAAATACAGGTTGGTTATACTGATTTTACAAGTCTTGTCGTATTTACCCACTTGGGCTACGCTTGACCTATAGTTACAATTCTATGATTCTATTGCTATAATTGTATGACTTATTGCCATAATTGTATGAAATTGCATGAATGGACAAATATTCGATTTATGTACATTTGCTTGCGGCTATATGGTAATTATTGTTGTACAAAGAGTGCATGAAAATTCGGGTTGCACGAGCCTTGTACATACCTGTATTGTACCGTTTGTGAATGATTTTATGACTGTTAATGATGTATATGTTGATCATGTGAAACTTGCATGACTTACCTATTAACTGTATTAATAATTCGCGTATAATTAATGTGTTCATGGTTTGCGGAATCTGTTAGGATACCTCTCAGTACCTTACCGGTCCCGACAAACCGTCCTTATTCGTTGTGTTTTGATATCCACCTATAATAATTATGAAATGCAAAGGGATGTTCCAATGTATTGTATTTCTATCGCCGGCCGGGTTTTGTGAGCTATCTCATGGTACCTTACCGGCCCCGACCCGCCCTTTGTGCTTGTGCCATTTGACTTTGTAGCTTGTATTGTCTGTAAAATTTGACATGACGGTACGTGATGAGAAAAAGTGAGTTTAGGAAAGCGGTGAGGAAAATTTGTGCTGTGAGAAACCGGTACCGTTCCCCCAGCCCTTGAAAACACTCCTTGAGTTGTGTCGGTTCGCCGTGTAGTGAACAGCAGATTTACAAATTTTAAGCATCAACAGTGGATTATCAATTTTTCAATGTCCATTTTCACTGGAGAAAGCTGAAAATGTTGGGAAACAAAACGAGACCTCGAAATTGAGGGTCATTGCTGTTCCAACCTATAACGCTGGAACGGCTCAAAATTTCAAGGTGCGAGCATACTTTTCTGGCATAGAATTATTTGGTCTTTTCAATGAATTTGAGCCGTACAAATCGTTTTAGAAACCACGGGTGGATATATTAAGGAATAATTGAGTCACATTTTCAAAATTTGGGTGTTATGATGAGTTATAATTATCTTATTAATTAAACTTAACACCGATCGATATAAAAATTATAATAATGAACCCCGGGCTCTAGGGTTTAATTTGAGCCCTGTATGAAACCGATGTGACTACCTTGGTTACAGTACGCATGAAAAGTACGGAAATGGTTTCAATGGGTATGTCTCTCATCGCTGTGTTCCCCGCATTGAACCACATCCAAAAATGTGACTCACTACTCCCCACCCCTTAATGCAACCCAGCTGTTTGAGGCCAAAGAAACCCTCTATTTTTGTACCGTAAATCTGGATGGGCTGGACTAAGAGCCCAGTTTCCCTTCTTGGTCTTGCCCCCGTAGTATCGGCTATAAAAGTGATCGGCTCTAGCAACCGCGCTCGCATTCGAGGCTAGCGCCTCGATCAACTGATCGGGTAAGGGTTTTGAGGCCCCTATCCCGTGTACCACTTCCATGTATGTTTGTTTTTCTATGGTTGTCTTCCCAAAATCGGCACCATTTCTACATGGTACCGTGTCACACGCCCCATAGGTAAATATGTAAAATATATAATATAAAGTATACGTATTCAAACATGTGTGTAATTGTATGACTATGTAAGTTAGAGAGAGCCTAAGAATACATAATATTTACATAAAACTAATATTAAACGTTAGTACTAATATATATTAAAGTAAACCAATATATTATATTCATTAAGTAAATATGGTCAGTTAATGCAGTTATAGACTTAATATTAATTAACATAATACACCTCGGTGACTCAAGATTACTTCCTGAAATCTTAAATTTGGGGTTATGTTTTGGGGGCTAGTGAGTTACGCTGTTGGATCCGGTTCAATGCGGTGAACACAGCGATGGTTACCATCGGGAAAATTTCAGTAATTTTCATGGAGATACTGTACCCAACGTGAGCACAGCGTGTTTCTACCAGGATTATAGTAAATCCTAGAGTCCCGGGTCATTATTTTTATATAGATTAATATTAAGTAGTTAATGAAATAATTGTTTATAATTCATCTTAACACCCAAATTTAGTGGTGCGGCTCAGTTATTCCTTAATATGTTCATGAATTCTAAACGGATTCGTAAAAACCGGTCTCACTGCAAAGGCTAAAATTTCACCCCAGAAAATCTGACCCGCACCTGGAAATTTGGAGACGTCGCCGGGTTATGGACCAGAACAGGAATGACCCTCGGAATCGACTTTTTGAAACCGTTTTATTTACTAAAATGAACTCTTAGGGAACTTGATAATTCACCGCTGATTTTTCAAATTTTCAATATTGTTATAAATTTGCTGTTTGCTACATAGCGAACAATCGCAAATTAGGTAGTGTTTTTAAGTGATGGGTGGACGCGACGGGTTCCTCAGAGTACAAATTTTCCTCACAGCCATCCTAAACTCACTTTTCTTTGTCATGTAAGGCCATGTGAAATTTAACAGCTGATACGGGTTACAAAGTAAAATGGTACAAACACATATCACCGGTCGGTGCCGATAAGGTACCGCGAGATACCTCACCAAACACCAAAGCCAGCAGGCAGTATGCGTGTGTACATGGGGACTTCCTTAACAGCATTTCATAATATCAAAATAAACCGAGTAAGGACGGTGGGTCGGGACCGGTAAGGTACCGGGAGCTATTCTACTAGACCTGGCCGGCCAGGTATAATAAAATACAGTAAAGGCCAGTGGTTTCCTGGCTTTTCAATAGCAACAAAATAGTATAGTGTGACTTTGAGCCAGACATACATGGGGTACTCCGCCCCAGGCTCGTAATATAAAACCTGCGCCTACCAGGATAATTGCATTTCATATTGTTTTAAATGCCTTTACCAGAGCATATGTGTCGCTGTTTTCGTTGATTATTAGATATACCTGCAGCTACATAACAACATTAAACAGTACTTTAATGCTAAACCAAAAATAAAAATTCAGGGGTTGGTACGCATGCACAATGTTAGAATCCAAAAGATACACAGCGTCGGCTAATCATTACACTAATTAGATCCCTGAATGTTATAACATAGACATAAAGAGTAACGTGCATAACAGAAAATATTTTTATTTGAAACAAAAACGGTGTTTACTGATAAACACTAAACATGGAACATTGCATCACCGCACAAAACATCGATAAGCATACCACTCACACACCATGCATGTAAGGCACGATAGGCTTATAAAATGGGGTCATTCGGTAGGGCGTTGAGGTTGTGGCTACGGCTAAGGGAAGAGTGGCGGTCCTGGTGTCTAGTGTTAACGCGGCGTGGCTCAACCACGTTCGGGCCACCTATCATGGTCGGGAATGAACCGCGATCGGAATAACTGTTATCAAATGGCATTTACAACACATTCGTACCTGGTTCCCGTCTAGTACATTAAAAAGCAAACATTTTCATTACATAACCTACAAAAGATGTCCGTTTAGAACTATGTATGTATACTAATGGCCACAGCTGATTATTGTCTTACGACAAAGCGAACAACACTCAAATTATAAAATTCTATTTTCCCAATAAACAAGTTCCGAGGGAGCAACGAACAAGCAGCCGTCAACTGTAACGAGTATTGTATACGTTTGGATACAATCAAAATGAAGAAAATAAAGATATAATGTGTCTATTTTTTTGGGATTGAAATGTCTGCTTTGCTAAGAGTCATATGGCACTGGAAAAATAATACAATCAGAGTGGTTTACCTTGAATTTTTTTGCATGCGTTCATGCTTTTGACGTTTACGTGGTGACGAACCGGTGACGTGACGAACCGGTGTCGCAATAATTACCCCGTAAAATATACAGTCAATCGTCGCCAATCTGAGCAAAGGGTGTGTCACACAAAATTGGTATTTTTACTTTCGGCACCCAAACAATGCCTACCAACAGTATCTTCATTCTAAGCAAAAGGCGTAAACCTGGGCACTCGTGTGGAATGAGATATCACCCTTTTTGCAAAGGGTGTTGATTGCTGCCACAACAGTGCAGCAAATGGCGTACGAAGCTTTAAGCCCTTTGCTCTGATTAATAGATTTCTATAGGACAGGGTTTAATGATACCGTATACGCCCTTTGTACATAAGTTGATAGTTTTTTATGACATGAGGCCTTTATATCGGTTTCCCTTATTTCAGATGTCCACGAAATCATCACGCGGGATCGCGCCTAGTCTTCCTCCACCACACGATTCCTACCAGAAAAGCGTTTTTTGGCTAGTGGGACGGACCTCGTAGGCAGACTCCGCCCTTTACCACCGTCTAGAGCCGACCCTTTCGTTTCCTTGTTGATCTGCGGTGATATAGAACCGAACCCTGGACCCAAATTTTCGGCCGATGACATTGTTTGGGCAAAGGTTCCAGGAGCTGCTTTCTGGCTTGCCGAAGTCATTGATCCGTCACAACTACCCCAAGCTAAGAGTGGCCGTTCCCCCGCAGCCTACGTACAGTTCTTCGGTAGCCCATGGGAATCTGCGGTTATTCAGCACGAGAAGAACATTTTGCCTATACTCAGTAAAGCATCCGCTCATCTGTGGAGTAAACGTCCTGCTGGAATAAGAGCAGCGTTTGATAATTTGAGAAAATATTGCGTCGAGAAAGAACTCTTCGACATTATAGCTTGTATTCCGCACTCCACTGCACCATCGGAATCCCCGCTTACCGCAACGGTGCCTAAAATATCGTGTGAACGTACATCAGAGTTGTCTACAAGTGGTCTCCGTCGCATGTTTGGCAGGCCTCCGGTCGCGAAATACAAAACCGAGAGGAAAAAATGGAGCAAAAGCGTAAATCGAGATCCGCTAGAAAGTAGCAATGAATCCGAAGCCAATTCTGAATAGAATTATCCGGCATTCAATCCTCTTGATGTCTGTTACGACTCAGAAATCAGTGAATCTGCCGCGCCAGCAATTGCGAGTGCGTCCAGTCCAGAACCAGTGTCGTTAACACAAACTGCCGTAGCGGACCCTCGTATACCTTCGTACGGCGCGCAGTTGATGACATAGTAGAATCAGTTCATGCGGCTTCACCACGTAGCTGCACCTGGAGGGCAGCAAGAGGTCAAAAGGCGAGGCGAGCACGTTAACCGTGCCGGGAAGGTGGTGCCTGCTAGCCGGGAAGGTGATGCCTGCTCGCAGCGTCAAACCAATGAACTGCAACAGGTATCCGTACAAGTGTTCAGAGAACATTTCGCAGTATACTCGTGAGGCGATATTTCGAGCGTTCATGGAGCCTAACATTGACCAACATGACTACGTTTGCGGCTGGTGACCTCTAGGCATCCTACACAGTTGAAGGTGAGATCACGGCGTCATGTTAGTAACAGGTTCGAGCTAATCGTTGATGATCAGGGAACGCGCAAAACAGTTTGTCGCCGATTTTTCTTTGCGACACTTCATATAAGGGAGAAGTTTTTCCGTACCGCTTTGAAACACCGTGTAGTCGGTGGTACTCGCCAAACACCACAAACACTTAGACATGCCCAGCATACTTAGACACCGCAGCAAAGATTTGTGGTACAAGATCATATCAAAAGTTTTACTCTGGTCGACAGCCATTACTGTCGCAAGCAAACAAAGAACCAATATCTACAAAGTTCTGTTCGGAGTAAGGGCAACATGTATCGGCTCTATAGGTTAATCTGTACGGAGAAGTCGGTCAATCCCGTGTCGGCAGCTACGTATTTGCGAGTCCTACGTAACGATTTTCCTCGTCTTCGCATATTTAAACCTAAACAAGATCAGTGTGCAACTTGCGCCAAGTATTTAAACTTGCATGGCGAAGCTAAACTCAACTTGCAGCCTAATTATACTGCCCACATTTCCAGAAAAGATGCCGCGGGCTGCGAAGGCTGCAGATAAGCAGCGTGCAAAAACCCACATTGACTTTGCTTACATCACCTGTGACCTGCAAAGTGTTCTGTTTTATCCAACCAACGAAGTGTCGCTGCAGTTCTACCGCCGTAAGCTCAGTACGTACAGCTTCACTATCTGCGACGATACGGACACGAAGGGCTATTGTTACTACTGGGATGAGATTGAAGGAGGGCGGGGAGACATCGAAATAGCTATTTGCCTTGTAGATTTTGTTCTGAGCTTGCCCGGTTCTATTTGGTCGGATTATTGTACTGGAAAATCGGAATCAACTCGTTGCCGCTGCTTTGCTCTATGTTGCCACCTTGGCAGCGGTTTGAACATCGTATAACAAAAATTCCTGGAATGTGGCCACACTTTGCTGGAGTGCGATAACATGCACCCTAATATTGAGGAGGCGTCTCGTGGCCTACAAGTTACTATCCATGCTGAATGGGTAAACATCATCAAAATGGCGCGCCCGGCCCAGCAATTCATCGTGAAGGTAATGCATCACGAAGACTTTAAAGATTTCAAAAATATGCGGCACATGTTTTCGACAACAAACGCCCTTCCATTCATTTCAGCACGTTGAAGGTGATCAAATTCGACAAAAAGTTTCCCCAAGTTTTGCGATATCGGAACGACTACACATCCGAGTTCAGAGAGCTGACATTGCCACGTGTCCGCATGCAACTCGGCGGGGATCGACGGAAACTGTTGGAATCGCCTTAAGACCACCTTATCGAGCGCGTCTAGGGATTTCGCAGGAAAAGAAAGACGATCTACTAAGCCTTTGCAGTAACGGGGCTGTGCCACAAGAGTTTTGGTTCTACTTCGAGAATCTGCCCATTCGTGCTGATGAGACTGCGCCTGATCCAGATTCGGACCACTCCAGCGATACGGTAGGAGAGTTCTGATGATGATGACGGTGAAGATGATACGAACACAAGCGTGGATGATGATACCCCGTTAGTAAAATGGAAGCAATGACAATTACTGAAAGTAAGAAACATTACTTTTTATCCGTATTTCTAAGATGTTCAGTATGGAGCAAACTTACGCCCTTTGCATCCTTAATATCGCAACCACATTGTGATCTGTGGCGAATCTAAGCAAAGGGCGTACCTCAGACTTTATATTTTGAAGTAATATCTGAAGAATGACGACAATGGTGCTGCAACGCAAAGTGAATATACATGCAAAACAGTTTGGCTGTCCTTTTGACAAAAAAGTTATGAGTTCTGTCTTTAAGAATATTTTTTAAACGAACATTATTCATCACAGTGAAGCCGAAATCTATATTGCTGAGTAGGCATTAGTAATTATTACAAAACGGCACATTACTTTCACAAAATAAAACATATTTCGCCGAATGCTAAGTCTGAATATTGCAGTACTCGCCAAAAATGCTTAGGCTGACACTGGCTCGTTGCTCGCTCGCGCCTCATTTGAAAGCAATTTCATAAAAGTAGAATTAAAACAATTTTCATGCTTTTGAAATTTCGAACGAGCACCACGCTTCGTGCTTATGCGTCAAAAGTAGCTCGCTGAAAATGTGATAATCACTTCTGGTGAGTACTGAACTTGAATTCCTCGAGTTTCGTAAAACAAAAGATCAATGAATCAAAAGAATCATGTACTTGGCGACGTTTTTTCCACATTTGCGAAATTATAAAATGGTCGTACCTGCATACATTCCAGGACATCCGTCTTTCGGACACGTATCATTCGTTGAAAACGGGATGCCCCATGTACCGGTACCGTTATTCCAACCAAACAGTTCCATCAAGAAAGACATCGGGCCATGTGGACGCCGTGACGCTTCAGCTGGAATTGGATCACGCTCCTAAAATACAAACCCGAGGGCTAATACACATGCCAGAAGTGACATCCCAAATACTTCGAACTTTCGATGCACACAGTAGTGCGATTTACTATAAGACATATTCAGATCAATAAAACACCAATATCAAATGATGTATATTTAATCAATAAGTGTAAATCTATTCCTATCTATTTCTTCAGGTGATTCAAAATGGCAAGATCCAGTGTTATTCAGACTCAAGATGGCAGAGCGCGGAATATCCACTGTGAGCGCTAGGGCAAAGATCGCGAAAATTATTAGACTACCGGTGTCATTCATAGTTAATTTGATATATGGATGCATTTCGACAAAATTTTTTGTTCTATCGCAAAATGATGATGCTTGAACGCTAATAGCTCATCCATTTTCCCGGTAAGATAGCCAAAACTGGTTTTTAGCCAAATCTAACCACGAGGAGAAATTTCTGTTTCGCAGCCCAGGCAGAGGCGTCATATCAAAAACCTGGAAACACAGTCAGCTCATGGCTGAATAACACTTTTAGTAGGTCCACTCCATAGGCGACTTTGCGCCTGAGCATAGCTCATTGATCTTTTGTCAGAAATATCGATTTTTTAGTTTTCCCTATGTTTTTGTGTGTTTGTGACTTCGAACGAGTGTGGTAAGTTAGAAAAATTCCTTTGACAAGAAGTCGAAAAGCAACTCCTAACATTTGAAAGCTATAATTAGCTTTATTTTTAAAATCACCTTTAAAATACAGTTACTATCAAAATTAAGTACTAAAAAATGGAACGAAGTTTCGTTCGGTTTCGATCGTTTTCGACAAACGGAAAATCGATCGTTTAAACGAAAAGCGATTAATTTAACAAAATTTGGATTAGATTAAATTAAAAATGTTTAATTAGCGTTCAGTTTAACGAATTTCAATTGTTCAAATCATAATTATTTTAATAAAAAATGTTAGTTAATTTAACGAAGAGGGGCGGGATGGGTGAGAAGTAACTCAAAGGCCACCACCTAGTAAGTTTAGACGAAAAAACCGGCTCTAAACACCTACATTTTTATCAAAACATTGAAGTTTGAGGTTTTAAGCTATCCTGGGGTGGAGGGGGATCCCGATAGGGCGCCAGACAGCCTATAGGGGCTTCGCTGGATACCACAGAGGAGGGATATGGGCGAAAAGTATATAGCCGAACGGCCGCCAACTAGTAAGTTTGGATCAAAACTAGGTGTAAACACCTAAATGATAAATCACAAACAACTAGGTAGGAATGTTGGATATCGTTGACAAGTCGGTGCTTGATGGAATAAAGAGAAAAATCGAAATCTAGTGACTAATTTCTGAAATAAACACCTTTCGGTATCTCAGAAATCGGTGACTGGATTGGGTCGTATTAGGCACCGTTCCACTCTTTTCCACGAGACCTATCGATACATCTATATTACTGGGTAACTAGGTCCAAAAAGCTATTACTAAACGTTCTTGAGAAGTACAGCACTATATATAGCCTTTTCGGGAAGCCTCGGCAAACCAGGGATTCGTGGCTTTTCGCCGTTTAGTCACAAAATCAATCTGAATAAGGATTTTTTATAAACTAGACACCTTTTTCCTGTCCCTTTTACCTTTTCATTGAAGGGTTTTGCGGTCGACGAAAACGATTTTCAGAATGTAGTCAGTCTCCATTAGCTTGGTTATCGTGCTATCGTGGTTCGCGTACACGGCATCTAGATTGGTGTATATTGGCTTTCCGGTAAGCTGAATATGGTAGTATTGTTATCAAGAGTTTGGCACGAATATGTCGTGCCTTTTCAGTGGTTTGATGAAACCCACTTCTAGAATAATACTGTGTATGTCTGCAGTTGTTTGGCTATGCATTGGCCTGTCCACAGTGGCGAAGGTGGCGACCCCCATTTGAAAATCCCACATTATATTCGTGACATTTCCCCATGTAATCCCCCCGCTCGGACGAACCCCCCCCCTGCCAACTACAGTACTCGCTACAAATCGCCGCAGCATTTCGAACGAGCGAATTTTGTAATAACTTTCGAAAAGGTACATACATACTAAAAAATTATTCAGGTTATTTATCAAAGTATATAATAGACAATCTACATTATGTACATTATATCGACCATATTATACTGTATGTATACGTACATATTACATACGGGACTGCATATCCATATTTATAATACATACGTTGTCATATTCATATAGGTATACATTCTAAGAATAATATACTTACTGTATGAATATCATAAAGTTATTATTTCATCTTTATCTATACGCGTGTAATTGTGCATAAACATCACTATTTTGTATATACGTTGTTTGATTTGCCGCTAAGGATCCCAGTGACTACGTGTAAGCGGTATTTCCGCTTATTTCTGTCTGAAAAGTTGTGTCTTTAAGCGAGAGTTTATATAGTGACTCGCATCGGTTCAGGTACATACATAAGTCAACCAGGATATCTTCTAATAATATTATTTTCAGTTACAGCTCTTCAGTTACATACATAAGCTGTGACGGAGCAGGAGGGGGGCCATTTTTTGTCAAGACAGACCACGTCATTTTTCCCAGCACCCTCTCACTTCTGAACAGGGAACAACGCGTCTGTGCATAATGTAATTATACTTCATACTGCTGCATACTATGTTTTCTAAATTCTTGCCTTTCGCTAACATGTCTATAATTCGAGCTAGTTGAGTTGCGAGCGGCGGTCATTTTTGGCGAGTAATGTCAATATAAAATTTTTTGTCTCTAAATTTGTGCTTTATGTATGGAAAATGTTTTTAAGCATTATCACTATTTATAGTGCTAAAGCGCCGTTTTATAGCGTGAAAATATTTGTGCCAACAGTAAATGTACAGGAAAATATGGGAATACTAATATTTTTAAGCAAAATTCATCCCCTACTTTGAAATTACCCACGAGAATAAACATGCCCGGTGTGGTCATACGAAGAATCCAGTATTACCATGCCAGATTATTCAATAGGTCTAAGGTCACCCAAATGCCATGTGAATTTGCCGACAGAATTTAGTCTGCCGTCACTTATTTGGTTATGCGCTGTTTTATGCGCCTTCAGATAGCTACAGTACTCGCCATAATTATAACTGACTATCGCCTTGCGGGCGAGCAAGCAGTAAGCGAACAAAAACAAGGTATACAATTTAATAATAAAAATCTTTTTTGCCATGGGCAAGTTACGAGCGAGAAAATAGAGAACAGGGAGCGAGCAGCGGTCAATTATTGTAGCGAGAACTGTAGTATAGGTTTTGTGACACCCAGAATCGGAACTGTTCCAACTCCTGTCAGATCAGCATTATATGGCTTCAGCTATTCGAAATGTTTTAATATTATGGTATATGTACATAAAAATCAAAGCTTGTTACAGGTGCTTACACGTAGTGACAGCTACTGTATATAAAACTGCGCTCGCTAGTTTCATCCTCGTTTGTGAGATAGCAGGTATGTTGATTCTACTAGTCTAATTCTCTGGGAAAATACCTGAATGTAGTCGGGTGCAAACATTAGATAACCGAAAATCGCGAACAAATAGACTTCGGTCATCGCGAGAACGGCGGTGAGTGCAATCGAGCGCCAGTTATGCGTTACCGACCGAATAACGTTTTGAAGCGTTTCTTCGCGAACGACTAGATCTAACAACAGGACCGAATAAAAAAGCGGATGTATCACAAGCCCAAAAACGGTAAAGCCAAGATAGATTACGAGCACCACAAATTCTTGATCTTTAAAAATCTGAAATAAATTACAATTTCCATTCTAACAATGCTAGTAAATTTCGTTATAAATAGTATGTATACAACCCTCAAGAGCGTAACCAGCGATGTAATTGTTAGCGAACGGCTTTTATAGTCACAGATACGATTGATTGAATCACTTCATTGTTTTCAGCAAACCTGAAAGACTTTATAATTGCAGATTTAACAAAACATAATTATAACATTAGTGCACCATTCACAGAGAAGTGCAAGCACGAATTGCGCACTGTAAGCTTATTGCAGCGACCATGTTGTATGAGAACAATATTGCCATGGGATTACGTTGTTATAAACATAGTGCCATCAATAACGCGAGCTAATAATATTGTTGCTACGATGTTATATGAAGCTATTGCACTCTCAATAGCACAAGGCAAACATTGCTGCCACAATAAAATAGTTTTGTATTGCACTGTCAATAGCCTAAGCTAAAATATTGCTACTGCAACAATATTGCATTATTTTGCATTGCAGCAAAACGGTCGAGCTATTGCTGCGTCAAAAGGTAACTAGAGATCATTGTTGTAACAACATATTTCTTGCAAACATTGCTGCGACGATAGATTGTTCCAAACATGGAAGTGACAATTAAAAATATTTTTGTGTATTTTGGCCGTTTAGGCTTGTTAAAAACCCGATTTCACCCAGCTCTCTAACGTAACGCGGTTCATTACATGCGGCTACATAGAAGGTGAATAGCTCTACAAAATGTGTCCAATATCATTCACATAGCTAGAGCCGTTTAAGAGATATTGCCATTTCCGTGTATTTTGTGTCTCTTGAGCCCTTTTAAAGCATCTTTCTCCTAGTCCTGAACCCAAGGGTTATATTGTGCAAAAATGTATGGCTAGGTCACACTATAGGATTGACCACTGAGTTTAATTTGATATTCGGACAAGGTTGTGTCAACGTGCGCACAATTTATCGCAAACGAATCATAGTAATCTTGTTTGCGTTGTTGCCGTCAAGTGTTGGATTTTTCGTCATACAGCACGAGGTCCGAGTTTCCAGGTAGGGCGATAGCCGGTACTTCTGATTTGGGAGACGTCTTCGACCAACTCCTGTGGTGGTAGATCAGCAGGCAGTGGGAGGGGAGAACTTGAGGGAAATATATTGCCGAATTTTTTGGGACTCAAAATTTTCCAAATATTTGCTTTTTTCCTCCAGTTTTTGCAAATTCGCTTAACATCTAAATTCTGCTCGGTATTGTTCCGTTGGCGCAACTCATAATATAACAATCTTAAGTTATTTATTTTTTTTCACTAATATCGTCAATTTTAAAAGCGTCTTACGTGCTGTTATATTTTTGCACTATAAAATATAATGTGAGCTGTTTCAGTCAATGATAATACAAATGAAATCAGTTTCATCACTAACAGGTTTATTAGGAATTTTAAATGATTTATGAACAAATGGTTTTCCGAATAAATTGTAGTTCTTAAAAAATCAACATACGTCAATTTTAATTTTTAAATAATGGTCGTCACATATGTTCAGCTATGTATAAATTTGCGATATCAATTTAATGTTGCATGTCGCATTGATCATAAAGACAGGAAGAGAGATATAGATTCAACATTGAGTGCGTTGTGTAAATAGCGGTCCCCCACAAAACTTGACCTACCCATAATTTCAAAATACATGTAGTGAATAACTTAATTATATATGCAGCTCACATCTGTATTATGATCGTGGGTTATGAATTTTTTATATAAGTTCATCACATCACAGGCATCAAAATAGGCATAGAGTTTAGGATGGGTTCCTTGCCTGAAGATCGGATCTCCCAAAAGTCACAGGAACTATGCCCCAATGTCGTTTGCCAGAATCATCTATCCCATATGCTGACGGACCCATAATTTCAAAATACATGTAGTGAATAACTTAATTATATATGCAGCTCAAATCTGTATTATAATCGTGGGTTATGAATTTTTTGTATAAGTTCATCACATCACAGGCATCAATAGGCATAGGTTTAGGATAGGTTCCTTGCCTGAATATCGGATCTCCCAAAAGTCACAGGAACTATGCCCCAATGTCGTTCCCAGAATCATCTACCCCATATGTTGACCGACGTTTGGAACCTATGATGTATAAACACAAAATTTAAACTATGACCTATCAGCCTGTAGAGAGAAAGGTTGATTGTAATAGAGAGTTAAATGTCAAAATTTGAAGTTTAAAGCAGAAATATTTGATGGATTCTAAAATTTATTACATTTATAGTAAAATTATACTTATTTTTTAAATTACAGTTTTATTACAGTTTTCGCACATTTCCAGCTATATATCATTTGAGCGTTATGCTTTAAAAAACTTGCCAAATACCAATTTTATAGATTACGAATAGTTGTGACGTTAGTTCAGTTCGTTTTGCATTGACATTTTGTGCCTGTCCCGCTATAGAATGACTTTTATGTATCCTAGTAGCAAGTGACTATGAAGAAACTTGTGCAAGTGGCTCTTAATCTGCCGGTTTAGGATCTATTCGTTATATCGGTAAGAGTTTGTTTAAAGAGGACGTAAATGATTTATTTTAAAAGGTTAAATGAATTCAAACATTAGTTGTGCTGCTTCAAGAAAAATGTGCGGGGACACAATGGATGTTTTATAAAGCGTGTAAAGGTATTTTATATAACGAGTCTAGAATTTCTTGTACATACTCGCTAACTTGGTAATTTGGTTGAGCTTTGACGAGTGCTTATAGTACATGGCACATGACATAGATGCAGATGTCCAGTATGTGCACATGTTTCTCTGTGAGCGACGCATTATACTGTGAACGCATCATGTTTTTCAAGTATTACAAAGTTTTGTTATACATAAAGGTCGGGTAAGGTTGAGGGCTTAGGTGCAAACGCAGACCTGCCGACGCTACTCCGAAAAAATATAGGAGGCTTGCTCAAAAAATATAGGATATCTAAGAAGCTTAAAACGCACCTTAAAAACATCAGATAGTCATATCATCTTCAACAGTTCAAGCTCTTCAGTGTTCAGAGCGACCATAGTTTGACGCAAACTCTTTAATTTTTCAGTCGCCATGGACACTTTGGTATTTGCTGCTGTTATGTCGGCAGTACGTATCTTCTTTTCAGCACAAGCTGCCCCAAGTGCAGCAGTAGCTTCAGTCAATACGGACTCGGCAGTCCGCGTTTCGGCCTCGTGAAGGCGCTTCAGCTTCCTGATTTCGCTGAGCCTGTATTGCTTTCCGGGATTCTGTATTGTCGAGTCTTCAGTAGTCTTTTCAGTCAGTTTCGCCCGTTCCTCTGCCAAGTGTCGCTTGTATCTAGCTGCAGCCTCTCGATAATCCCGCAATAATTTGCCAGTTACCTTTATCTCATGAACATTGGATAATCCGTATACACAGTTAACATAGGACTTGATTGTACGCTCAGTTCTAATAGTATCTTCGCTTATCGATGCTCGTTTCTGTCCTAATACATCATTATTGAATGAAAATCCACGCTCAACCTCAGCCTGACCGTGCGGGATAGTTAGAGCCGACTTAACTAGTGTTGCCAGTGACCGGTACAGTTGATTCCCATCGGGACCAACAGTTGACAGGGTTCTACTCCAGAAGTCATCCACGCGACCGAAATCGGAGCCTTCACAGCCAATATTTGACTTCAAAACGCGCCACTGATCCTTCACATTATCTATATCCTGCAGTGAAAGAAAAGTCGGCAATGCCTCATGCAACGCCATAGCAAACCTGACCACTGTTTCTTCATCCGTTTCACGGATGGTTGACGGATTGAGGAACGATAAGTCCCGTAAAATAGAGTTGTTTAATGGCATAGCGGATTGCAGCTTAATAATTAAAGCAAGCAGAGAAATTCGCAAGTTTAGACGAATTGTCTTTTGTTTATCACCACTATGTTTTTCTAATTGCGCCACAGTGTCAGCACCGACATCCACTCGTACATACGTTTTAAGGTTTGTTGAATCCGACAAATCCAACTGTGTAGCATGGTCGTCAAGTTTTTCGCCTTTCACAACATAGTGAGCATACTGCAAAAACAAATCGTTCAATTTTTGCCATAACAAATGAATTTTGGGCTGGTCTTTCTGGAAAACATCTAAAAACGCTTCAGCTGGCTTAGCGACAAAATCAATAAAGCACAGATAGACTAGGGAAGTGTCATTTTGCAGGAATTTCTTAATTGTTTTATATCGATCAGTTCCTGCAACAGCCGTCGCAAAATCATTGTGTTTCGGTAAAGTAGTCAAAAAATAGTACCGCAAATTATCCCACTGAGCCCGCAACTTTCTTGCGGCAGGAGCCAATGAGAGCCAACGACTTGCCACGTATTTCGACACGAAAACGGCGGTGACATTAGTAAATTCTTCGGCTGCTCTATACTCGCCTCGGCGAATAGAAGAATACTTGAAGAAAAAATGTATTTGATGAAGGGCGTCGGGGATGTCAACATCCAGCTTCGCGACTGCTCGAGAGAACGCATTATGAATAACGTGCAAGTTGCACGTTCCGACATTTAAAAGACATGATTTTTGTTCTTTTGCCGCGTTGTTTATCATTGTAAATGTTTTCTTATTAACGTTTGGGCCATCCATACCCAGCGTTAACACTTTACTCAAAGCTATTCCATTACTCGCCAAAAAACTGAGCAAAGTGTTAGTTAATATGTCGCTAGTTGCACTAGTTAAGAAAAAAGAGTCCATATACGCCACACGCACCCGTTTAGCCGAATCTGACCACCATGAGACGTAAACGTCTAACTGCTTTTTCACCTGCAAAGTAGTTGTCTCGTCAAAAAGAATGCATAATCCCGTATTTGAAGCTTTAATGTCAGACCACAGCAAATCACGAAAATGAGGAGCTATTCCGAACCTCAAGCTATAGCTTAACTTATTTCGGTGAATACTAAAGTTTTCCGCTATCCGAGAATCAGGAAACATAACTTTAAAAAGGTTGGAGTAAGGATCTGTAGATTGATGTGAGTTGTGGGTCACGCACAGCTGTATCGACCAAAGAATCTCTGCTTTACACACTTTGTCATCGTGACTCATAGTTGTACGTTCTGTTTCTTGTGGCTTGGAAAGAGTAAGGGTGCCTGTGTTTTTCGCAACAGTTAATTTAGCCTGACTGTGAGCCGCCCGTAATTCTTTAAGGGCAGCAAGATGTTTCGCTCCAGCAGCATGCTGTCGCACTTGCGGATAACCCTGATTTCCAATATTGAAAGACTTTGCACATATGCTGCAGGCAGCGGAATTAGTACTGGACGTTGACGCAGAAAGCCATGAGGAGTTTGGTACATTGTGGATCGCCCAGTCTTCCCACACTTTTTTATATACTGTCAGATATCGAGGCATTTTTAACCAGTGATTAATTAATATATATTCTAAATAAAACAAAAACATACCTTGCCAGCAATGTCTGCGCAATTTTATGCGTGTGTATATCATGTTATGTTATATTTGTATGTATATATATTTCAAACAACAAAGCTAAGCGCAACAAGGCTGACAGTGTATGTTTTAGTTTTTATTAGTCTATTTTTAATTAAGTCTGAATGCGACCAGAGGTGGCGTAAAGTCGACCATAAAGTGATTCTAGTGCATCGATCATTGTCGTAATTGCGCCGATAAATTGCGGCTCGAGAGACGGTAAACGAAGGCAATAGGCCTGAAAACAATAAAGGCAAGTCCGGAAAGGTTCCAAAATGTGTATCTGGAGCTAAAATTTTGATTACTCAAAACAAACAAAATTTACTATCTATGGCAATAAACACCGGCTAAAAAGTATAGGAAATACAGGAGAATTGCCAAAAATATAGGAGAATATAGGAGGAGAAATGAAAATATAGGAAATATAGGAAATATAGGAGGATCGGCACCTATGCAAACGTCACAATGCAATCAAAATATTAGTTTAGAAATGCAGCTGCTGGAGGCCGGATGCTAAACTGATTTCGAAATGCTAAATTTAAGATAATATTATGCTCATACGAAGAGAGGGAGGATTATTTCCCTTAAGGCATAGGGTACTCCTCAGCCCACCCCATCGGTGCGAAGCGCCAAACTCGTCGGACATGTAGCCAGATCCGTCTGAAGACCCCCTGCACCGCTCTGCGCCAAAATTTTTAGCTAAAATTGCCAGATTGGGAAAATTTGTAAAAATGGTGTGAAAATTAGCAAAAGGTATAGGAAAATAGCCAAATATTAGGAAAATTTTTTGCAAACGTTTAAGTCCCAAGAAATTCGGCGATTTATCCGCCCTGACGACCTCCCCACCCACTGACCTGCTGATCTACTCCCCAGGAGTTCTTCTTCTTCTTAAAGCGGTTATCTGCGATAAGGACAATGTTGAGACCGCCTAGATCCAGATGTCGCTGCCCTCACTGCGTCACGTTAGATTCCTTTCCATTGCTTGCGATTCTGAGCTGCGTCCACGACTTTATCTAGCGATTTCTTCCGCATGAAGAAATTCAGGGGAGAGAGGTCTGAAAAAATCTGGCTTTTCCACTGCTTCTTGGGGGCATTTCGTGGACATTTCCACCCGTCTGGATGATCATCTAACAGCAGTTTCTTGGCGAATCGAGTGTCATCCATCCGATAGACGTGCCCTAGCCACCGAAGACGATTAGACTTTATGTGGTTTGCAATAGTAGACTGATTACAACATAGGCGCCTGATTTCTTTGTTTCTGAGTCGTTGCAGACGGCAGATACTGAGAATACGTCTGAGACAGGACATCTGGAAAACTTCCAGCTTGCTTATATCTGTATTTAGAAGCGTCCAACAATCAGAGCCATATAACATAGTTGGCGTAACAATGTCGTTAAAACACGCATTTTCATTATGATGGATATCTCTGGACGTGACCACAGGCAGCGTTCTAGTCGAGCGAAGGTTCCCGAGGCTTTGCCGATTCTTGATGTCACGTCGTCAGAAGCCAAGAGTTGGTCGACGACGTCTTCCAAATGAGAAATAGTACTCGCCAGAAATGACTGTCATCTTTCGAACGAACGAACATTGAACAGAAATCGAACAAAATTTTTTTATTCTCGAACACAATTCGAACAACCTTCGAACAGCTATCGAACAAATTAAAAAAATCGCGCCAATATTTCGAACACGTCTCGAACAAAATTCAAACACATTTCCAACAAAATTTTGAATTTATCGAACGAACATCAAACAAATTTCGAGCGAACATCGAACGAACAGCGCTCATTTTTGGCGGGTACTCTACTGGCTATTCCCCATTCTGGGAGCTCGGACCTCCAGCCAACCCTTGACGGCAAAATCTTTGGAACAATCTATTGGCGCAGCAATGTTTGCAAGAAATGTATTGTTGCCACAATAACGACTAATTGTCCTTTGACGCAGCAACAGCTCGATGGTTTTGCTGTAATGCAATATAAGGCATTATTGTTGAAGCAGCAATGTTTAGCCTTTGCTATTGACAGTGCAATAGTGTCATAATAACATTGTGGCAGCAATATTCTTAGCTTGCACTATTGATAGCACTATGTTTATAACAACGTAATGCCATGGCGATATTGTTTTCATACAACATGGTCGCTGCAATGGCTTACAGTGTGCAATTCGTGCACGCACTTGTCTGTGAATGATGCATAGATTAACCGTGAAATCATGCATGGTTCAAGCCAGAGTTGGGTACCAGGTGACATATTGCTGCTCCCACAAGAGAGTTCTGGTCACAGATGCGTAACACAAAATGAAACACTGCTTCCCCAAAGTGAGGGGGTGTGTGCTGAGACTGCTCCCCCAACACTTTTCTGTTCCCCCGGCAAAGGCCCGAATGTCCCCGGTTGGCGCCCCTGGTAAAATTTTAGCTCCACCTGGGAAAATACGTCTCTGGCAAAATTTTTGGTTTCCCTAGGGTACTAAAACCCCAAGTTGACATAGAAATTTCATAAATTTTTTATAAAAAGCCTTTCCGGAGTTATTTCATTAATTTCAGCACACATTTGGTGAAAAAGTTGGTTTTAACCTCCATAATGACGTCGTCACACTGTTTGTACCGCCATATGTTAACAATTTAGTGTTTTTCGCTGTGAAAAACATTAAATTTTGAAAACTTAGATTTCGAACCGTACTTCGCACCGTAAACCAAACCAGAGGCCAAACCAGAGACGTCCTGTTTATGCCCCCTAATAAGATCCGGCGCCCCCAGTTCCATAAAAATCCGGGGACCCTGAAAATTCCGCCTGGCAAAATTTTTCAGCAAATGGAAAAACAAGAAACACCTCATCGTTTTCTGCAACCTCGAAACCTTTATAGTTGCAGATTTAAGAAATTATAGCATCAGATTCAAAACCACGAAATCATAGTTATAGTTCAAAGAAGGGATCGGGGGTGTTCTAGTGGATACAGTACAAATTCAAAAAGGTACACCAGTCATAGATACGTTAAAACAAATCGATTCACCGTTTTCCGCAACATCGAAAATCTTTATAGCACATAATGCTTATTAGCGAATATCGCAAGAAAAGTCGCAAAAGTGTTAAAATGAACGTGCTTTTGAGACACAATTTTATGCCCCTATCTTGTTATATAGGAGCCGGACAAAAACAATTGGTCTCGTCCAGGATAACACAAAAGATATGCAATATTTTTGATATGCAGCCTAATTTTGATACGTTTTTATGATTTTTTTATTATTAATTTTTTTAAACGTTTTCTTTTTGCTAAATGCCCCTAAAAACCTGTGCGCAACTGCCGCGGAACCAGGTCTCCATTCATGCCCACTGGAAAAATTTCCGGCGAATGGAGAGCCCAAAAACGATACACAATTTAAAGTGACCAAACATATGGTTCGTTGTGGGTAAACATAAAATGATTCATTCACTCTTATAGCATAACAAATGAAGTACAGTCTAGTAAGAACACAAAAAAGAAAAACACGAACTATGAATCATTAGCTAGAAGGCATTATCAAATTAGTAATTCGTGAGTTCCTTGTAAACATACTAATTCGGTATTGGGTTATAATTCATAATATGTTCCAGAAATAATTGCCACCTTTTCGACCTCGCCAGCAACAAACTGAAGTGCTAGTATGCCATGTTTCGAGCAGCGCGAGAGCAGTGTTGGTAGGTACTGTACAAATACTTCTCAAATCTTGGCTTTCCAACGGAGGGAGGGGCCCCCAGATATTACGGACTCCCCCAGGTATTTTTGGCTTCCCCCGGCTTAGCTCCACCCCTACTCCAGGTATTTTCTGCACGACTGAAGATAGGCAAATCTCTCTTTCCAGTTTTGCTTTCTGGAACTCACAAAATCCCTAAATGTTTGGCTCGTGGGGCTAAAAACACAATAATTCCCGTCAGTCAATAGTTCTTCACTTGGTATTGTCCATTAGTAGCTGGGCTCTCCAAATTGGGGGTGGGGAGGCCCCTGGCATTTTTCGGTTCCCATGGTTCAGAACAGGTTCCCCCGGTCCATGCCCCATGGCAAAATTTTGGGCTCCCCCCGTTCATTGCCTCTTGGAAATTTTTTTTGTTTCCAATCGGTCCAAAGTGCAAAAAAATTTGTCACAATTTGCTTCATAATCGCTTTCTCTCCATCAAGAGCGTTTTGGCAGTGTTTCTGACACGATTTTTAACCGTTTTTATCTTGGCAAAATGCCCCCTGGCAAAATCAGGCGCCCCCCCGGTTCGGAACCAGGGGGCCCCTGGCAAAATTTTCAGCGAATAGAGTCAGAATAGTATACATTTATGTACTGTGAATCCGCTATTTCCGCAATGTTCGCGTTTTTCAGCCCCCCCAAAGCCCCCATTTCGGTTCACCTGGGTACTTTGAAGACAGTTTGGGAAAGCGAAATCACACGACAATTATCAAAAAGAGAGAGGCTACTATACTGCAAAAAAGATCTATGCAGAAACAGAAACAAAGTTTAAGGATGACTACGAGATTTTGAGGATTAGAGATTTTGTTATTTTGGCTTATAACATTGCATGCAGGCGCCTTGAGAAAACTAAACATACGAACAACTCAAATCGACAGACCATGCAGTTGAAATATTCCGTACTTCGTCATATATCTAACGTCATAAAATGCTTTGTCCACCATTTCTAGTACTGCAACTACATAAAGCGCCCGTCTGACGCCAAGCAGTAGCGAAACTGTATGACAACTACTTTGGCTTACAGCATTCCCATGCGGACCCTTTCGGAAAGCTACATATACGAACCACTCAAAGCTACAAATCATACTTCTTGTTTATTGCGATGAAATGTTCCGTGATTCGCCATATAGCTAATGACATGAAATGCTTTGTTCACCACTTGAAGCACTCCGATTATATAAAGCGCCGGTTTGACGCCAAGCAGTAGCAAAAACCGTATGACAAAATAGATTGCCGTAAATTGTCCGGCCAGCATTTTAGACAAGAAACACGACAATAAACAGAACATAACGCCCAAATAGATAAACGTTGTTTGAAGATCAGGAGCCGATTCGTCGATCTGAATGGAACAAGTGAAAAACAAACATATTTTTGTACTGAACCACATGACTTATGTAGCATAAAACAAAAATCAATTCTTCCGATGCTGTTGTCTTAGTCAAACTGTTTGAGGCAATAACTCAGGCATATAGAACAATTTAAATTAATACAGCACCTGGAATTCAAGTGATACCCATATGCTATACATATTTTGTTCATACAATGTTTTCAAGATTACTATACATTGGCAGTAGATACTGACAATATAATTTTACGCCTCTATTTTTACATGTTCGGTGTAATAAAGAATATACACGATTGCGGTTGTGCTTTATCTGACAGCATTTAGAAAGCAATAACAAAAATTTTGCAGCTGCGGTATTTTGGAATGCTGAACAAGATTTGCCAGTTTACTGGCCCAAATATTACGTAAATTTTTCCACCTCGTGATACGAACACACTATCATTTACATTAGTACACAAAGATAACAGCAATACAATAGATAAATACCATTCTCTTGTATGTTGTTTTTGTGTGATCAATTGTTAGACCACGTTTACAAAACGCATCATACAGTCACGGACAAAAATAAGTGCAAAGAAAAAATGAACCGTATGTAACGAAACGTTACGACATTCGTGTGTGTTTAAGTTCGCTCAAAAATAAACGAAAAATGTGTTAAAAGCATGAAAAGTTCGTTTGCGTTTGTCTGTTGAACGTTCCAACGTGTTCGTTTTCGCTTAGCGTTCGTTTTTGCGCGCTTATTTTCGATCCGTGACTGTAGTCGTTCCGGTTAAACAAACCCCATTCGACATGATTTTATCTCCATAAATTAAGTGCCTATTAATTTTTCAACTTCCATAAAGGCAGCTCAGTCATTTTATGATAATCGCAAACACTAACACCTCTTTTCAACTGCGCAAGCATAAAAATCTTCAACAATTATAGTTAAAACAGCATTTTATTACTCAAATGTAGCCTGTTCCAAGAAATATGCATAGTTCGTCTGAGATGTTTGTCTATGAGTTGTTCAACATTCTGCCAAATCGGGGTGTGAGGGTGGCATTTTTCGGTTCCCCTGGTCTAAAACTAGTGCCTCCCGGTGCATGCCTCCTGGCAAAGTTTTGGGCTCCCCCAGTTCATTGCCTCTTGGCAATTTTTTTTGTTTCCAATCCAATCCAATGTTTAAAACTTGATCAAAATTTGCACTAAAATTCCGATTTGAAGCCAAAAATTTCGCAAATTTTGTCAAAATTTGCTTCAAAATTGTGTTTTTTCTCTCCATCAAAAGAGGCTTCGCAGTGGTTCTGACACGATTTTTAACCGTTTTTCTCTTGCTAAAATGCCCCCTGCCAAAATCGGAAACAGGGGACCCGCGGTTCATGCCCCCTGGCAAAATTTTCCGCGAATGGCGAACCCAGACCATAATTACAAGTATGTGCGCGAAAGTTGTTAAATAAGTCGTAGCCTGTGTTCTATGTTTGACGAAAGCTCAAAATGATGCTTTAAGAACCGGGATTTATTTTTCTTCAGTATTTCGAATTTAAATATACATCAAACCGGTTTTGTCTGCCAATAAATGCATTTGCGATTAGTATCCTACAACAAAGAAGTTCGTTAAGCTAAATAATAGATATAATAGATAATAGAAACAAGGTTATGTTTCTTACCCCGTCGAAAGGAAAGTAGCATGCCACAAGAATGTTAACAAATATCGCTAACGCGTAAGAAAACCGTGACCAGTCTGTCAAATGTCGACTGCACCAATTGAGAAATCGATGCTCGTGTAATTCTTGTTGCCACAACATTTCAAGATGAAGATCTTTGACCTGGCTCACAAAATTTGGCACCTAAAACGAATAAAGTAAGCCATAAGAAGACAATATAAGCGTATATACAGCACCTAAACAAGTACCAAACACGGTCAGTACGATACCATACTGATAGACGTGTACATTGCGCTAATCCAATTCATAAAAAATATGGCTTGAAAATATTACTGATAAGGCATTGACATTCTAGGCAGAAAATCCGCAAAAGCAGACTACATTGAATACCACGCACAGCGATTGGCTTGAATTAGTACATACCTCAGGCCCGCTATCGGCACCTCCGAAAGACTCCAAAACGCAAATGGTACGACAGTGAATTTTTAATTACTACTTTAGCGGTTTTAAAATATCGCTTGCACGAAAAGTGACAGTCATTTTTGTCGAATATCGTACACAGTTTTACAACGAAAGGTTTTTAACTGACATCACTGACGAAAAACACGCATTTTCTAACGAAAACTTAATTTCCGAAACATTTTGTCAGTACCTAAATTAGCAATCGAAGGTTTAGGCAAATGATATTTATAAATATCTTAACCGACAAACATTTCAACAATCTCGCCCAGTGTGAAGCGCGATATATAATCGCCTAAGGCAACTCTTTTTGTAACGGATGAGCGAAGCGAGCATATTTCGTTGAATGCAAAAAATGTTTTTCTATAGACACATGGTGTCACCAATAAATTTATCAGTGGGTAGATGAATTTTTGAATTTTTATTACTTTCTTTTTGTTTCAATAAGATGCGACACCGTGACCTTTTAGTTTCATTCAGTACAAGAGTCCCGATCAAAAACCAAATATCATTAAACATAATCGTTTCATCAAGATCTACATACACCTTCACTGAACTAAGGTTTGTTGCCAGGCTAGCCGTCCTAAAACTATGACACAAGGTTTACACAACACCATCCAAAGATGAAATTTTGAATTGAGATTTAAGGTCATTAGGGTTTAAAGGAAAATGAAAGGTGCGTTGCAATTATTGCAATATATTGAGTTAAAATTTTGTTTTGCCTGGTTTTGAAAGGGAATTTAGTGACTATTTAGGGCAACAAATCGAGTCAAAAATTTGCAAACAAAAAATTTTTAACCCGTATTCCGATTACAGTATGGGTTTGTCATGCCAAAACCAGAATTCTGGTTACCGGTATAAAGGAAACTAGATCACATATCGTTCGACTGTATAGGGACCTAAAATAAACCATATTACACATTTGTGCGCTGATAACAATATCATGTGGATACAAGAGGATACACCATGTTTCTAATTGTACCATTATCTATTAATTGTATGCAAGAGATGGAATCGAATGGTTGTAACGAAAAATAAACAAGCATATTACAGTGGATCATTATAGCCATTACGTTGATTAAGCTACAGTTACAGACAAAAGCAGGTGCAAACGCGGGCGGACGCAATTTTGCTCAACTACACGTGGAAGGACGCAATTTCGTCTGGACGCGGACGGGCACTGCATACTAACTCAGTGATTTATCGGCTACATTACCCCACATAACAACCAAAATGAGTGATTTACCCATTGCGATGATTGCACCGACAAATGTACGTAATGTTTGATTAGCTGATCGATTGCAATGACCCGATTATGCCCTCATTCTGACCCACTTTTCGAATGCACCACATCACCGACTTTTGCAAAACTACCTACCTTGCTATTTTGATCGTCGCGACGTGTATTTTGAAAAACTTTGATTTTAGTTTGATCTGACAAATATCTACATATCGAAGGCACGGGAAATATGATACGTTCCAAGACTCCGCCAGCGCGAACGATCTCGATTTCGGCCGTCAACTGAGAGTAATAGCGCAGCGCCGGATGCGTCCCGTTCTGTTTCATCAGCGCGGCGAGTTCTTTGTTGTGTTGTGCCAGTTGATGAGCGAGAATATAGATGTTGTGACCGACATCGCGAGCGCTGCATTCTTCGGTACGACAAGAATTAGTAATTGATTTACGGTCAACTGTAACAATAAACTGACAACAGTATGCAAATCTATTTTATTGTCAGCGTTACGTATATCTAAGATAAATGTATGACGACTTATCACCTACCCACCTTTTCAAAAATTTTACGGTTATATTAACAAAGTTTCAAAATTCTTTTCATTACATAAATACTAAATTTACACACTGCATTAATCATCAACTACTCCAAGAAGTTAAGAAGTAATAGCGAATTGGATATTTTCAGAAATCTCCCACCGACTCATATTATATTGTAAAATAAAATCGATAAACACAAAATACATAAATCACTACGGATTATAGATCTTTTCTAACACAACAGGTCGTACATGAACACTATTTTATAGTATACTACACAAAAGACCTATTCTGAAATAAAGAATTTGATTAAATTAATTAAATATAGATTTTGACGTCAATATGAACATTTTTGAGGCTTTTATGCCGCCGCTTATAATCTAACACAACAGAAATGACTGTCGCATTTCGAGCGTGCCACAAGCGAGTGACTCGCTCGGGATTTTAGAATAGTTAAAATAAATATATTTTATTTTTGAATAAATTTCTATCGAGCGAGCCTTTGGCGTGTCCCGACCGAGTCTCAGGCGACCGAGCGACAGTCATTTTGGGTAACTATAGTATTTAAAAACACTGGATTTTGAAAATTATTAAATTTCGCAACCAGGATGTGATTCCATTTAATGTCCTCTCCCCGACAACCGGCCGCGCCTATTGGTTGTGAACCTGGAAACACAGGTGATGCCACTGCCAAAACATCCAATGAATGAGGAAGCAAGGACTTAAGCGCATCATCTTACGCACAATACGTATAGTTTATAGTAGTATAATTATTCAACTACTTGAAGAGCGACCATTCGTTGACAGATTTTAAAACAAAGTAAATACAAATATAGGTCGTAGTGCCATTTTATAACTTGGAAGTGATGTGGCTGATGAACTTTAATTGTATTAATGCTTTTTATGCACATATAGTATTAATATCAGCCCAAAAGATCTTTCCAAGATGTTATGAAACCCTAAGTGTACAATATTAAAGCCGAAACTGCTAAAATGCTGGTTTTGCCATCTGTGAATTAACAATGGATCACTTGCTTCATTTTTACACAGCGTCCCACTTTAAGAGTAGAATTCATTTATACTGATAAAGTCCTTCCACAAGTTAGTATTTCGGACACTCCACAGGGCCCAAAATGTACAGTATCCCATGGAGGAACAACCAGCCAGTACATGATTTCCAGAACCACGGGTCAGAGCATGTAAACCCGTAGCCCGAGGGGGAACCTGAGGATCAGTACATCGAAAACAAACTGAAATTCACTGGCAATCGTCAACGTGGCATACCACAAGCCATTTGCTGCACTTACAGTCATCCACTTCCGAGTTGTATGCTTGAATAATAGCCGAGATCAGCTGAGCCGGTCCGTCGGGCATGCGATTCATGTTGCTCAAAATACGATCGGCATTTTCACAGTCGTGACGCGATTCCATGATTGCAAGCAACAGTTTTGACGCGTTGCTTTTGACCTGAAGAAAAAATCCAATTAAGGAACTATGGTGAACAAGGTTAATGCTTAAAAAACGCTTACTGACCTGTTTTAAAAACCCATAGATTTAGCAAAACAATCTTTATTCGGCCATATTATTAGGAAATTCGGCCACATAATTCGGAGATAATGAGGCCAGTGCCTTACCTCCATCGCTAAATCACGATGAAAATCGGCCAACGGACGTATGACATTGAGAACGAGTGAAATAATCATGTCAAGTCCATTTGCCTCATGTGAAGCGAGCGCGTTTTGATTTTCATGGCATGGACCCTGAAAATACTAAGAAATAAGTACAAACACATTCCAAATGATAAAGAATTTTTCTTGATTATAATCCTGCATCACAACACAAAAACAGATATAGTACTCGCAAAGAAGTCAGTGATGAGGCGTTCGACACTTGCTCGAGAAATCGAGCTAATGTGAAATTTCAAATTTTTTAATATATTTATTATTTAATTATTTCTTTCATATTAGGTTTAATGTCTTTCATAATATAAACCGATAGGCAACGATAACATAATATGTTCATTGAACACAGAATATTATTGCGAAAGACAACTAAACGGCTAGTAGTACATAGGATTTACGAAGTATAATGAAGTGTAAAGCACAAAATTCAGTTGAACACACCTAAGCTTAGATAGGAGGCTTAGAAATTTATGTAGTTTAAAATGTTGCGGAAACGTACCCGAAAATGCTATGTCATGGCTCGTAACTACTCACCCGATACACTACTGACAATGTGACAGCGTTTATACTAGTAAACGTAATAAATTACAAAAAGTGAGCGGAGCAACAGGCACAGTATTTGGTATCTTATTATGTACGTGTTTCAACTAACTATTTAATCAATCTATAAGTATCATGTTTTAGGCAATTGATGTCAAATTGTTGTTCCAACAGTCTCAAAAGCTTTACACGTTGGTTGTCAGATATTGGAGGTGTATCTGATAGCACTAGCCGAGGTATTTGCTAAAAATTTGCGAAATTCGATATTCTAAAATGCAGCTAAATTTGACTAAAAAAATTTGCTAACATGCAGTAAGACTTGTACTACTATGAATCAACATAACTGTTATAGTAAAGGTCAACTTGATGAAGCCAATGTAGAGTATAATCTCTATTATGTACTTTGACACATGAGGGTAGACGACCTCATGGTGTACATGCCCAGGTTTATTCATGGAATTGCAATTGTGTTCTTGGGTATGAGAAGAACCACTGCTGAGTATCGTCTTCGTACGACACTGACAAAAGCCGAACAATGGTGCCATAAAATGATCTTAAACTCGATGCGGAGAAGTGTGGAATTATGCACTTAATATGTGGCGCTTGGACACTACGGCTTTTATATTCTTCATTGTGTAAATCTTGTATTCAAGGGAGTAGCAAGGAATTTTGAAAAGGGGGGGGGGGGGTCGCGGCCCACAGTGGGTACCTAAAAGGGGTGTCCGGGGGGTCGCGCTCAGAAATGTGAAAGCGGGATCCAGGATGGCAGGCCATTCACGCCATTCATGCAGGCCATCATGTTGCATTTCTACGAGTTAACCGTGTGCGAGCGGAGAACGTTTCAATGAAAATGCATTTCCTAGCCCGGAACAAGAATTGGTATATTAAGTACGCCGTAAAGTAGTAAAAAATGCAACTGTTACCAAAACAGCTAATTTTTATACAAAAATGTGAAGTACGGTCAAAAATACGGTTGAACTTAATTGTTTTCTAGTGCGAGAGAGGCTAGTTTTAGGACAATTTCCGACATAATTTTCAACCGAAATCATTCAAAAAAATTTTTGTTTGGGTTTGGACCAAAGGGGGGATCGCGCCCCGCCTTTGGCTACGCCCTTGTTTATAGCCATAGATATGTTTTTTAACTCATAAACTCATCATTTTTGCCAGCCTCGATAACATTTATATATATTCCCACATTCAACAAATAACAGAATTAGATTAATACCTACAAAATCATACATAGATCAAAGCGAGGTCAAAGACAGTGCAGTGCTATGCCAAAAATCTACATAGACTACAGATACTTTCAAATAAAATTTATCATTTTAAGGGTCCTCGAAAACCTTTACAATAACAAATGCAACAAATATCATAACATTAGGTTGAAAATTATGGAGACAAGCTGGGTCAAGAGGGGTATTCTCATGAGATACAATAAGTACCATTCCTAAAAGTCTACATCGGTCACAAATACACTCAAATAAGTAATTTCAGCGTTTTCACTATCGCCGAAAACATTTTCAACACCAAATACAAAAATTATAACATTACATTGAAAATGAAGAAATAATGCATGGGTCATGTGGTCGAATGACATACAGTATCATACCAAAAAAGTGTATCGGTCACAGGCAAGGTTTTCTGGGTCCACAGGTGGATCAGAACCCAAATATTTTGACGTAGACCTAAAATATTTTTGCTAGACCCATGGCAGGTTCGGTTTCGGTCTGATCTAAAAATTCTAGTACAGGCAAAGAATAATTTATATATTTGGAATTATGTAATAATGTCAAATTGTGTTTCGTAATTACGTTTCTTTATTGTGTAAAATTTCGTGAAATTCTCGAGTCAAAAATTGTAAGTCTGGACCCGAAAGAAATTTCCTGGACCCACGTTGGACCCAGGGTTCGTTTTGAAAAAAACCATGGACAGGTAACTCCAAATAAATCACGCCATCGTATTCTGC